>VDFB02182168.1:0-13411 GCA_007258455.2 Sequoia sempervirens
TGCTTCATTTTGGACGCATGAGCTTGTATATTTTCATCGTTTTATCAAATTTTTGAGATTCCAGTGGCATTGCAAAGGTGATTCAGAGCTCTATCATTTTTTCTATCTAGTTTTGTCATATTTAGACCTAGTTACATTGTATTGATTTTTTGTAATTTGAGGCATTTACTTGATAACTTAGACATACTACAATTTGGAGAAAGTCTATTTGCATTGGGAGGCTTCATTTTCAGTTGTGCACCATATTTGGGAGTTTCTAATTGATATTGAAGGTTATGTCTTTGTAATATTGGATATATATCATAGCTTTTAATGGGGTTTTCAATTCATCTTTCACTGATAATGTTTGGAAGGGGAAACTATAGACAATGGAGAGATTGCATCATAAACCATCTTTAATCACTTCAATTGTTGCCACATTTGTATGGTTTAGTTCCCCCTCCTAATAAAGGTATCCAAAAAATTTCTTGGAGTTGTCAAAGGTATGATGTCTTAGAGGTTATTACAATGCATGTTGATGATGATGTTTTCAAAGCTAATGATCATTGTGATTTTCCTCATATTATTTGGGCTAAGATTTGGGAGATATATGGAGATTTTGATACTCCACCATTCCTCAATGATCATGATTTAGAATGTCACGTTCCTCTTCATTCTTCAGGAAAGATACCCTATGATGATATTGCTATGCAGGAGCTTATTGATTTGGAATGCTTTGAATCTTTAGATGAGAATTTCAAGGGTTCTTTAGATACCTCTTTGTTGATGTGTTTTTTATGCAATTCTCAACACAGGCAGTGCGTAAGTGCACTACCTCTCTTGAAAGACAATCTTCCACAATCAAATTGCAAACACTATCCCAAGGTCTCTAATGTCAGGTCTTGACAGTGCTTGGAATATATCAGTTGATTTAAGTGATTTGCTAGAATCACAAGGCAGACTTACAGATGAGTTACAAAGCATGGGAAGTTGGGTCTTGAAATGGAGTTCCTAAGATGGAGAAGTTGTGTATTTGTTGTAGGTTCTAACAACAGTCTTGAACTCCATTTTATCATTGGATTAAGCTTTACAATGTGCAATGAACCTTTCCTAAGGTACTTATTAAAAAAAAGGAAAAAGGCAAGGAAGAGAGAAGGTTCCTAGATCTTAAACTACAAATGAACAGTGATCATGGAGGATGCTATAGTAGATAAACTCCCTAAACTAGGTTATGCTTGGCCAAGAGAAACCTACAGTTACACAAACCCAGTGCAATCTTCTAAGGACTACAGATTTTCAAATTGCACATGCACATCATGCACATGCGATTGAACTAAGTTGCAACATTGAAATCAAGAAGCCCAGGCTAACTTTACACAACAGTTTGTCATCAACAAGTGCTAAAAGTATGGGCTAAAAGATCATCAAATACCATAACAGTAATTTCCATTATCACCTCCATTCAGGAATCTACAACTAAAACTACTATGGGAGTTGAACCATGCATACATAAAGAGAAAACTCAAAAGGAACACCCATAAATCATGCAATGTTGCTTTCTATTGTTGTAGAATGTTTTTACATCAGTTCTCCAACCCTTAAAAATGAGGGGGAAAGCCCCTATTTATAGTTTTCCAAAGCCCAAATGAATGGCTAGGATCAATTTGCAACGAATGGCCCAAATTCAATTACATTAGGGTTTCACCTACCCCACAATATTCAGCAATTTTAAAATACATTCCTTGTCTTTTCTCTATTTTGTCATCTAGTGCCAGTCACTGTAGCAATTTTGTCATTTAGCTGATTTCCCTTTTCACTGTAGCTGAAATTTTCTGAAAGTTGCGCTCTTACTTGATGTGTTTGCAGTGTTTTTCCTTGGATCAAATGAGTCCATCGACGATTGGCATCAATAGATTGGTTGCCCCTGATTCGGGTGAACAACTACCTTATGCTTTCTTCAAGGCCACCCCCTTGCATTTTTGTCCTAATGCCGACCTTGTTGGTGGGTGCGAGGGGGAGAGGTGAACATGAAATGAATGGTGATAGGAGCGATGCACTTTCCTTGTTCAGCTTTCTCAATGGGTCTCCTCAACGGACCCACGGTAGGCTTATTGGATCCTGCATACATGAGGTGTCGTAAGTGCTTTCATACACAAATCAAGGAAAACAGTAGTCAAATATTGCAAAATCCTTGTTAGATCCATCCATGCATAATCAAAAGATCATAATATTCATATTTGGAGCTCATTTAGACCATAAACATCAATGCGCGCCCAAGGGGGCAGGCAGTGAACAAGGGACATCAAAATGGAAGGGAAGTTCTCAGACCCCACAAAACTTAGCAAAACCAATATTTTTCAATTATAGCACATGGGAAAAGGGGAAGGAAGAATGCCCAGAAAAAAATCCTTAAGATTGGACCGGTGGGCAGGTCTGCAGGCCAGGGACAGACTCTGCAGGACTGCAGTGGGACGTGGGAGGCTGAGGAGTGGGAAGAACTAGGCAGGAGGGCTGTTGGGACAGGAATGGGATCTGACAGGAGGACAGAGAACCACCAGAGCACCAGTGGGCAGGGTTCGGGCTGTGAGGCGCTTCAAGCACATTCACAAAATCAATAAGGTTTACTAAAGAGATCCAATGTTAAAGCCTGAGGCCAAGCCAGGGGGTCCATGGATGTTTCCAAAAGGCCATGAAGAGATGAAGTCCCGGAAACGACCACGGAAGGGTCGGGCTCCAGAGGCCAGGCCGCCAGGGCTCCATGGATGTTCAAAAAGGTGATGGAGGGACAAGTCCCGGAAACAGCCACAGAGGGGCCAGGCTCCGGAGGCCAGGTCACCGAGGCTCCACGGATGTTCTAAAACAACCAAAGGGGGATGAAGCTCTGAAACCACTGGAACTTAACCGAATGTTGACGAAACCTTGGCAGTTCAATTAGGCACTTCAAACACATCCCAAAACCATCAAAAGTTTTCCCCAAAGTCAAAAATGTGGAAACTAGACTGACAGGGGTCCACGGATGTTTCCAAATGACCATGGAGGGACGAAGTCCCAGAAACGGCCATGGAGGGCCAGGCTCCGGAGGCCGAGTCACTGGGGCTCCACGAATGTTCAAAACGACCATGGAGGGACGGAGTCCCGGAAATGGCCACGGAGGGATGGAGTCCCGAAAATGGCCATGGAGGGGCCGGGCTCTGGAGGCTGGGTCGCTGGGGCACCACAGATGTTCTAAAATAGCCAAAGGGGGACAAAGCTCTGAAACCACTGGAACTTAACCGAACATTGATGAAATCTTGGCAGTTCAATTAGGCACTTCAAACACATGCCAAATCCATCAAAATTTTTTCCCCAAAGTAAAAAATGTGGAAACTGGATTGACAGGGGTCCACGGATATTTCCAAATAGCCAAAGAGGAAGGGAATTCTGGAGGGAAAGTTCTGAAACCACCTAAACTTTATGGAACATTGACGTAACTTTGGTAGTTCACTTAGGCACCACTAACACATCCCGAATCCACCAAAATGTTGGCCCCAAAGTCAAAATTGTGGAAACCAGACTGGCAGGGGTCCACAAATGTTTCCAAAATAGCAGGAACAAGAAAAAAGGTAGAAAGGGGATGGTCAACTTCATTTCTTCGTGGATTTGAATACCCTAAGTAGGTGAATTTGGTAAGGGGAATATGATCATTTGAAGGCACATGACCAATTTGGGCTTGGAAAATGGGGCATGCAAAACAAGACATGAGCAAAGCAGCCTGTCAGGAGTGAAAAAAATGGGGGGTCCCTGCCTATGGCGGGGCATGTGTGTAAAACATGCACAACACTCTTCTCCATTAGAGATAGTTGATGTACCTTCTCCTTCAATGATTCATTGTCCAAATTCATTAATTGAGGCTTCCATCATTCCTATTCATTAGGACATATTTAGTTTTCCAGTCTTGAGATCACATGATGGCTTGTTTTAGGTATTGAATACTTGGCTACTTCTATAGGTTTAGAGGGCATTCTTGATGGGATATCTCCCCTTTATTTAGATTCTACTTTGGAGGGTTTTATTGAGTCTCCACATTCCATTGTTTTGACCTTGATTGGGGATGTTGATCTTGGTGAGACCACCTTGTAGGCAGTTGATTCCTTTTCATATATTTCTTATATGAAGATTCTTCCCTCCTATTTCATTATGGAGATGGGATTTCTACAACATCTACCATGGATTTGCTTCTTCCTAGTGGGAGACATGTGGTTTGGAGACTCTTTTTCCTTTAGACTTCATTCAGTGGTTTTAAGGAAATTTCATTAAGGGGGGCAATATATAGTCTTCATCTATTCCTTCAATGGAGGGAACATTGTATTGTCTTTTGATCTTTTTCAACATGAATTTTCGTGTATTCTTGGTTTTCCAGGGTATGTGCAAGATCATCATGGAAAAAACAGGCCCTTAAGTGACAAAGAATTCAGAAAAATTAGAGTTAGGAAGCTTGACATAAAAAATTGAATAAGTTATCTATATTATTTCAAAAATATGTAAGAATAGAATTGTAGAAAATTGAATGTAGTTTCTAAACTAATAAAGCTTATTTAAAAAGAAAAAAAATCTATTTGGTGAAAATTTGAAATTTCAATGCAATAGTAATTAAATTTTAGGGAAAAAATAAGAACTAGGTGTCTGACCACCCTAACCACAATAAAATGATAATATTTTTTTATAATATTTTAGATATGAGTAGAGGACTCGTGTCCCAATGTGATGCATATTTGTTTGTAATTTTTTTCTAAGTAAATAATTAATTATGAATTTTTATTACAACTTTTAAAAATATAAAACTAGTATGTCGACCACCTTAACTTGGTCAAAACTTCATGAATTTTTTTAAAAAATCTTATAGCATGCGAAGCATGTTTCGGGATTCAAAATGTGATACCATTTGAAAGTTATAGATGTTTTTCAATCAACCTATCAATCAAGACTTTAGTCATAATTCAAATAGAAAATGAATAATAATTATTTATTAAATTCAAAGTAAAGCATAATTTATACTAGTGGAAATTTGAGAATCTCCTTTAAAAACCCTTTTCATTTCATCAATTTTGGGTAAAAAAAAAGTCATCATCCACATACCCTACACATACCCATCATATCACCACTTTTTGGCCCATCATGATCCTGTACATACCTGTCACCTTCTTCATTGTTTGGGCATGTACTTGATTTTATTGTGGAATCTTCATCTTCCTTAGGCAAGTAGAAAAATGAGTAATTTTGAGAGACATCATTATCATTCATCCTTCCTTTAATTCCTATCTAGAATGGGAATCATCCAGGCTGCATTTGTACTTTTTCTTTCTTCCAAAAGGGAGACAAGTTGTTTGTCGACATTGGATCATATTTTTTCTTCAGGAACTTAGCATTTTTGCAAGTGATTACATATTGTAGGGGAGCTATATAGTCTCTCTATTTCCCTCTTATGGGGGGACTATTGAGGATTGTATTCTTGTGATGGGTGTAGCTCTTGGGGGTATTGATGTTGAGACCTCCATAAATCACTTCCATTACTTGTACATGATTAGCATTAGTTTTTGCATTATATATTTTTTCTAGGGAGGAGTTTTTTCCCATGAGATTTTCTCCTTTTCTCCATTTTTACTTGAGATTGCATATTCATTTATACCTGGGTACATAACATGGCCTTGTAGTTGACACCCATCATTTGCATAATAACTACACTCCCAAGTTGAACTTATGGGGGGATGTTAGTGTGAATGGGGATATTTCATATAACTAGATATTAGCTGGACCTATTAGCATCGTTAATAAGTTTACTTAGGGGTTGAATAATAGGGGAATGGGTTCTTTATAACTTAGTTCATAGAACACCACTTTTCTCCAATTATCATTCAAGGATGCCCTAGGATCCCAAACTTGGATTGACTATCAATACAAAGGTGAGTCAAATCTCAAAAAGGAAGACCTAGTGGGATTCTTTATTCTTTGAGGGTTTCACCACCAAGAAAAACATTGGAAAATACAACTTAACATTCAACTCACAAAACCTATTAATGCAAGCCAAATGATGAGTGTAAATAACAAAATTAAGTAACAAGTTAGGATGTATGTACTTGAGAAATTTGAAAATGTGATGAGGATTCTAGAAATGCAAAAATGCTATCAAAATATGCTAAGGAGGACTAAGAGGCCCTTACTATTGGGGTAAGTGCACCAATTTGTGACACAATTTAGGTGCCAAATTATGAAAATTTGCAAAAAAAGGTCAAAATGGGCCATTTGGCGGTTGCCAAATTTGGTGTGCGCCAAATGTAAAAGAAAAAATAAAAGACAATCATGTTTGAAATCCTCATTTGTCTTCAACCCGTGACTTGGCTTGGAGGATAGGAGGCCTGCAACTCGCACTCACCAAATTTCATCCATTATTTGCACCGTTAGCTTGCTATCTTTCACGAGGATGCCGCTAACACATCAGAGACATCGAGATTGTGAAGAGGTGTGTATTTTCATTCAATTTATTTTGAATTTGATTTAGAATGTTTATTGAAATAGGTTTTTATAATAAAGTTTTGTTCTAATTATTAGGGAATGAATGTCCACCTCGAAACTTTCAGAATTCATAGTCACTCCCTCGGGAAGAGCCTCCTATTCAAGAACAACCTAAAACCCCTCCATCAATTCCTAGAAATCCTCAAGGAACACAAGAAAATGTTCTAAATCAAATTGAAACAATAAAAGAGACATTAAAAAATTAATTGGAAGATTAACCGAGCATGCCGAAACCCACCCTTATAGGAGAGGGATTATTGAATCAATGAAGTCAATTGTAACTCATGTAGGAGAAATGAGAGAGAAAATATTTTTTTGGTAAAATAAGAGGCATGAGATGAGACAATATTATGCTAGAGGCTTGTCATATGTAGATATTAAAAAACAAGAAAATAGCAAAGCTAACTTGTGTTCCCTCTTTATAGACCCAAAAACCAATGCACCTTTGTCTCATACATACAGGAGGTTTCTCATCCATTGGTGCCACCATGAGTTAATTAAAAATAAATTTTGGGAGCGGTGGTGGATGGTATTTGACAAACCTCCATGCAATAACCATGAGATACCACAATAATTTTTGAGGAAATTCTATTATGAGTTTATCCTCAATAAGATGCCAAATTATTTTGACATCTTAGACTTTTAGGGTAGAGGTGGGGGCTCCACAGATGATAAACCTATTGCATGACGTAATCCACAACTGGCACCGAGACCCTTGGCCAGACCCATGGTGGAGAAGGTCATCATTCCTTCCATTGCTAAGGATAGTGTAGAGGTGGACATGTTGGAGTCGATTGGCTCACTCACCAAAACCATTTTATAGTGTGCAAGGCCTCTAGTAGAGCCTGGTGTGGAGGAGACGTGTCAGCCCCGAGCTCCACCCCACCATTGTGGCACTTGTGGTGTAGTTTTCACGTACAATTATCAGAGTGCTCGGGATGCAGCTACACAACCTACATCAGTTGCAGAGGTAATGGATTTCATAGATGTTTTTTTGAATGATACATATGACATTGGCAATTACGTAAAATTTGGCAAGTTCATTTAATGTTGTTTATTAAATTATATTTTGAAATTTAAGAATAAGTAAATTAGTAGAATTTTGATTTGATGAAATTTTAGAGTCAGAGTGTTCATGAGATATGCCCCATTCCTATAGACCCTTATTCTTTCTCGACATTGAATCCATAGGTATGCAACTAGTATTAAAGATATTATTATTGCATTTGAACGATTGCATTTTATATTTGAATGTTTGTCTCAAAACATGCTTTGGATTTCAAATAGTTTCTTGGTAGACCTTCAACCTCCACACCTCATGATTCATTTTCTCATGAACATTACACTTAGGTAGCCTTTATTGAATAATGGTGTTGTAAAATAATGTTAGCTAGTTTTCATAATTTTACATATAAAAATATAAAAAATTGATGAGAAACAAAAACATTGCATTTGTATTCCTTGATCGTGTCACATTATCTTCTCCTAATTCACTTTTTGTTCCTTTATTCCTTCCTAATCCCATCCCATTAACATCTAATATTTCACCCTACCATTTACTCTTTCATTTACCATTTGTAGATGTTGACATTAGATAACCTTGATTATGTTAGTGGCACAATGGACCACGGAGTTGCTGTAGCAATAGCTAGTTTTGATCCATTGAGAGAGGTATGCAATAGATTAGTCGATTTGACATTATATTCACTCTTTTATGGTCTATTATAGAAAATTTTCACGATAATTTTGTGTAGCTTAATTTCTATCTTGATGGTTGCTACAAGTGGTTGTCACTCCAGATCGTGGGTGTGGTAATGATGTAAATGCGAATGATGACTATTTGTATGCGGTAAGTGATTATATTTTGTTATATGTCATTCCATAATTCAATTTTTGTGTATTAACATCTTTACATTTATGGTATCAGTTGAAGGTCTAGAGTGAAGAGAGGAGGACTAGTGAGCGTGTTCGAAAGATCAGAGAACCAATAGTCACTCCATCCAGCCAAATTTTGAAGGCAACACGAGATCTATTTCCTTCCCCTAGAGGGAAGTGACTATATTACGATCATTTTTTGTATGCCTATGTGGCATTTTGGAACATATGTTTTGTACAAGCGATATATACGTGACATTTTATGTCCATAATATGGCTCCTTTATACTAAGCTTGTATGGCCTTTTTGGATATATTCTATATACTATTATCAATATATATCATTGTATACCTTACAAATTTTTGATTAAAAAAATATTATGTTGCTACTTCCATTCTTGAATGAATGTGCTCAATAAGGTCCATCTAAAGCATATTGTGTAAATAAGTTCCATTCCTGGTGGTTTGTATCATTTGGAATGCTTCAATTAATTGTGCCTCACTTATTTGCATGTATTCTTCACTTATTCACATGTATACTTCACGTTTAGTGCATGTATTCACGTGTATGATTCATGCTTTAGTGCATGTTAGCATAAAATATTTTAGGGAAAATTTTGACAAAACCAAGTATAAGAGTTTTAAAGTGATGGGAAAAATCATATTTAATAAAAAAATTTAAGAACAAAAGATAAAATCAATTTATTTTGGGGAATTGAAGGTATTTCCATGGCATATAGGAATATGAAGAGCAAATAAAATAAATGGCACACAACTAATGAATTGTAAAAAATATTTTTTGCTTGGATTTTATCTTCATACTCGTTGAATTCTCTTTGTGCTTAGAAAAATGCGAGAGAAATATTGTCTCGAATGATGGATGTGACATGCAAGTGCTATGGTTATGCCATTCCATCACCATGAGACCACGTTTCTTTGAGGAATTTTTTTAAACAATTCATTTCCTTGTCTATGCTACCACATTTTTCATACATGTTTGCCAAAGCATTTTATCAAACAATTCACTGGCTTGTTGATATGGCTAAAATCCTAAAATAGGTGCCTACAAACAAGCTATGGATACTTGGAAAAAATCTATCAAAACATAATAAGAAGCAATAGCATAGACAAGTGATGCAGAGACAGGAGACCCAAACCCACTCAAAGTTTCAACTTGCCTTCAAGAGGCATCTAACAAGATTAAAACAATCTATTGGACCAATCCAAACTACCTCTCGACTAATGAGAAAATTACATTTGGGGACACTTGTCCTTCTGCTAAATATAAACCAACAATAAAAAATTTGCATTATGAAGTGTTAGGTTCATTGAACCTAGACATGCTAGCTTGGAACAATTTGATTGGTTGGAAGATGACGAGGCACCATATTAGTGTGTTGGATGTCCACTTTGATTTTGGCCTAAGTTGGACTTCAAGATATTTTCTCCATCTCTTATTTTCAGCTTGGGACAGACTTAAAGTTGTCTTTGCCATGCATGCTTTGATCTGGGCCGATTTTATGTTGTCTTTTCCATGTATGCTTTGAGTTGGGCAGACTTTACCTTTGTCTTGGACAAGAATTATTCAAGACAAGGGTGGAATTGATAGTAGTTTGGACATAGCTTTTCTTTCCCAAACAAACTTAGCAGATCATCTTCAACATTTTCCATGACCATGGGCATGGCGGACTTTGCTTGTGCCTTACCAAGATTGGGCAGACTTGCTCTTGACTTATACATGTTGATTTTTATTCCAAGTGAAAAATGAAAGGTTATTTTAGATAGGCACAACATGATCCCATAGGCTTAGACAAGAAGTTTCTAAGTGTCACGGTGTCTGATTATTGTCATGTTGAATTTTGCAGTCATTTTACACTTCGGGCTCTTAAGGGATTCAACCAGTTGAACTTAGCTTGGAGGGATTTGATGTGTTTGGGTGCAAAAGAGGACCATTCCTAGCATAAAATTACCCACTCAGACGCGTTGGAATTATTAGTTTGGTCACACGAGTTGCAGAACGAAAGTTGCACTACTTTGCAACTTTGCACTACTTGCATTTGACAATTTATTTCCAAAGAGAGATAGTGAAAATTGAGAGAGGTTACTGTAGATGGGCACAAAATTATCCCATAGGCTTAGATGATAAGTTTTTAGGCCTCACAATGTCCGAGTAATGTCATGTTGAAGTTTGCAGCCATTTTGCACTTCAGACTCTTAAGAGATTCAGCCGATTAAACTTACCTCAGAGGGATTCGACGCATTTGGGTGTGAAAGAGGACCATTCCTAGTGTAAACATACCCACTCAGATGTATTAGAACTATAAATTTGGTCACACAAGTTGCAAAATGAATGTTGCACCACTTTACAACTTTGCACTACTTGCATTTGATAAATTTTTCCCTGAGAGAAATCTCACCACCACAAGAAAATTCCTCTAAGATAGTAAAAACCAAGAGAGTTTATTGTAAATGGGCACAAAATAATTCCATAGGCTCAGATGAGAATTTTCTTAGCCTCACGGTGTCCGAGTAACGTCATGTTGAAGTTTGCAACCATTTTGCATTTTAGGCTCTTAAGGGATTCAACCGGTTGAACATAGCTTGGGGGGTTCAACACATTTGGGTGTGAAAGAGGACCATGCCTAGCATAAACGTATCCACTTTTACATGTTGAAATAGTTAGTTTGGTCACACGATTTGTAGAACAAAAGCTCCATAACTTTGCAACTTTGCACTACTTGCATTTGAAAATATTTTCTCGAAGAGAAATCTCACCACCATAGGAAAACACCTTCAAGATAGAAAAAATTGAGAGAGTTTATTTTAGATGGGAACAACATGATCTCATTTTCTCAAATGAGAACTTTCTAAGCCTCACGATGTTTGAGTAACGCCATGCCGAATTTTGCAGCCATTTTTCACTTCAAGCTCTTAAGGGATTCAACCGGTTGAACTTAGCTCATAGGGATTTGGCATGTTTGGGTGTGAAAGAGGACTATGCCTAGTGTAAGTATACCCACTCATAAGTGTTGGAACTATTAGTTTGGTCACACGAGTTGGAGAATGAAAGTTCCACCACTTTGCAACTTTGCACTACTTGGATTTGACAACTTCATCCCCAAGAGAAATATCACCACCATAGGAAAAATGAATATGAGATAGTGAAAACTAAGATATTTTATTGTAGATGGGAACAACATGATCCCATAGGCTCAGATGAGAACTTTCTAAGCCTCACGATGTCTGAGTAACATCATACTAAAGTTTGCAGTCATTTTTCACTTTGGGCTCTTAAGGGATTGAGCTGGTTGAACTTACCTCAGAGGGATTCAATACGTTTGGGTGTGAAAGAAGACCATTCCTAGCATAAAAATATCCAGTTGGACATGTTGGAACTATTAGTTTGGTCACACGAGTTGCAGAACAAAAGTTGCACCACTTTGCAACTTTGTACTACTTGCATTTGACAAAATTTTCCCCAAGAGAAATATTGCCACCACAGGAAAATACCTCTGAGATAGCAAAAAATAAGAAAGGTTATTGTAGATGGGAAAAACATGATCCCATAGGTTCAGAAGATAACTTTCTAAGCCTCATGGTGTCCGAGGAACATCATGCTAAAATTTGTAGCCATTTTGTACTTCAGGCTCTTAAGGGATTCAGCCGATTGAACTTATCTCAGAGGGATTCAACGTGTTTGGGTGCAAAAAAGGACCATGCCTAGTGTAAACGTACCCACTTAAACATGTTGGAATAGTTAGTTTGGTCACATGAGTTTTAGAATGAAAGTTGCACCACTTTGCAATTTTGCACTACTTGAATTTGACAACTTTTTCCCCAATAGAAATCTCGCCACCACAGGAAAACACCTTCGAGATAGCAAAAAATGAGAGATTATATTTTAGATTGAAACAAAAAGATCTCATAGGCTCATATGAGAAGTTTCTAATCCTCATGGTGTCCGAGTAACGTCATATTGAATTTTGCAGCCATTTTGGACTTTCGGCTCTTAAGGTATTCAACCAGATGAACTTAGCTCGAAGGGATTCAACATGTTTGGGTGCAAAAGAGGACCATTCCTACCATAAACATACCCACTCAGACACATTGAAACTGTTAGTTTGGTCACATGAGTTGTAGAACAAAAGTTGCACCACTTTGTATCTTTGCACTACTTGTATTTCACAACTTTTTTCTCAAGAGAAATCTCACCGCCACAGGAAAATTCCTTTGAGATAGTGAAAACCAAGAGAGGTTATTTTATATAGGCACACCATGATCCCATAGGCTTAGACGATAAGTTTCTAAGTCTCATGATGTCTGAGCAACGTCATGATGAAGTTTGCAGCCATTTTGCACTTCGAGCTCTTGAGGGATTCAACCGGTTGAACTTAGCTCGAAGGGATTCGATGCATTTGGGTGTGAAAGAGGATAATTCCTAGCGTAAAAGTACCCACTCAGATGTGTTGGAACTATTAGTTTGGTTACAAAAGTTGCAAAATGAAAGTTGTACCACTTTACAACTTTGCACTACTTGCATTTAACAACTTTTTCTCTAAGAGAAATCTCGCCGCCATAGGAAAATGCCCCTAAGATAGAAAAAAATGAGAGAGGTTATTGTAGATTGGCATAATATGATCCCATAGGCTCAGAAAAAAAGTTTCTAAGCCTCATAGTGTCTAAGTAACGTCATGCTGAATTTTCCAACCATTTTGCACTTCAGGCTCTTAAGGGATTCAACTGATTGAACTTAGCTCAGATGGATTTGACGTGTTTGGGTGTGAAAGATGACCATTCCTAGTATAAAAGTACCCACTCAGACACATTGGAATTGTTAGTTTGGTCACATGAGTTACAAAATGAAAGTTGCACCACTTTGCAACTTTGCACTACTTACATTTGACAACTTTTTCCCAAGAGAAATCTTGCCGCAATAGGAAAACATCTCTAAGAAAGGGAAAACTAAGATATTTAATTGTAGATGGAAACAACATGATCCCATAGGCTTA
>VDFB02182169.1:0-18028 GCA_007258455.2 Sequoia sempervirens
TACACATTTTTTTCCCCTTTTGATATTTTTCTTTTGATTACTATTTTTGTCAAATTTGATTACTATTCTTCATTTTCATTTTATAGCTTTTATTTTGGAGTTTGTTTGATGTTTTTGATCTTTCTCTCCAAAGTGTTATTTAACTCATACCTTGTCCTTGCATAGATAGGAAACTTGTTGATACATAACTTGATTTGACTCACCTTTTGGTTGATAGTCACTTCATTGTTTGGATCTCATTTCCTTGAATGAAATTAAGGAAATAGGTCTTTATCGAGGTGAACCAACACATTCATCCCCACCTATTTTCCTTCATTTCAAAATTAAACCCTCCACATCTTTGCTTCTTTGGATATGTTGTTCTAAGCGTTTGTCTAGAAAGTTCTTATGTTAGGATTTCAAGTTCATAAAATTGGGTACACAGAAAAAAAGCTCCTAGTTCCACCATGGGCAACTCCTCCAAGCTTCTTCTTTTGAACATAAAGATCCTTTCAGTAGTCCAACAGTTTAAGAAAAATGACTCATGTCCCAAAATTGATGGCTTTTTCCATTTGCACATGGGCAATAAAGGGAACTTGCTTGATTCTAATTTTCCAAACAACCTTTGATTCATTGACATACTCAACTTTTTGGAAAGAGACTATACCAATGGGTGAATACTATTTCACTTCTTCCCTATAGAGAAGGAGGATAAATATAAGTAAAAAATTAGAATTTGTACCATAAATGAAATTAGGGAGATAAATATGGGATTGTGATAGCAATAGAAATAGATGCTATTTTTACAATCTATGCCAATATAGTTTGTTTTTCATTTGTCTCAACATTGAGGATGATAATAAAGAGGAAAGATTATTATATTTCATATCAAGAAAAGGATAAAACCTATACCAATATTTGAAAAACCTTACTACCAAGCATATAAGCAAATAATTTGATAATTAAACTAGGAAAGTATGATGGTGAACTCATGTTTTTTTCAGTATGGACTAGGCTTCAACCCAACTCTTGGAATCTCTACAATGTGACATGGCCTTCATAGATCTCTAATAGTGGTGATACCTATCCTTGCATCCTTATCTCCTGTACTCTTTCAATGCCACCATGTAGCTCCTTCATCCCATTTTACTTGAAACCCAAAACTTTCTTCTTTACTTAGGCACCCAAAGACCTAGAAATTTTTTTTTTTTCAATTTTTTTTTTCCAGTTTGATTTTCCATTACAAACTTTTACCTTTTCCTTTTAAAGAACTTTAAAATTTTAACAATATCCTCAAAAAAAGTGCCTCTAAAATGGAAGTGTCAACATCTTTGGTGACATTTGAGGGGGATTTGCTTGCTGAAACTTATAGGACCAATAGCCTTGCATATCCATTGGTCATAGGGGTCAAAAGAGTATGAAACAAATTAAAAATCAGACTTGACAACTAGCTGTAACATGTCTAAAACTAGACACTAACTAACTATGCTTCAACACTTGGAGAAAAACAACACCTAAAACATTGTGCATCAACACTTATTGAATTTGAAAGAAAACATATCCTAACCTACACTAAACAAGAATAAGACTCACTCAAACAAAACCATTAACCGGATCCTTGAAGTAGCTTCCTTTTTTCATCAATTTACAACTCTTTACCTATTTTTGAGCAGCCAAGAGGAGGTGGAGAAATGATAAACGTTTAACCAAATATTGCAATACCTCTTGGAAAAATAAAACAAATCCACTTACCTCTTCATGTTGGTCATGCATACTACTGTTTTGAAGTGCATAGGTAAGTTGAATGCATTCCTCTTCAACTACAACTTCATGCTTATCGTCTTCAGCTACAACTTTATGCTTGGGTGCAAGCATGACATGTGATGCTTTGTTGGCCTCCGTCTTAACTGGATGTCTGATAGAACACCCTGTTGAACAAATAAACTTCAAATTCTTATTGTTGGCTGCTTCTTTTAGGAATGCTTCTTTAACATCACACACATTGGAATGATTTGGTTCATGTTGTTCAAATGGAAACATAGTTGCTTTCTCCTCTAGTTTGTGTTGCTCATAATTTTTTAATTCAAAAGTGCTATCTTGGCATCAAGATTTGAAAAAACCTCTTCTATGATTCTGGAAAAAATATTTTCATTAACTTCTAGCTTATTCTCCTTATGTATGTCAATATTCACACTCTTCAAAACAATGTTGTCCTTATTTTGCTCTTGGTATACCAACACCTTATCAAGATTGTTTGTATCTTCTAGTTGCTTCGAAGTTAGTTTTGATGTTAGAATGAGCATGTCTTCTTCATCTTCATCAGCAAAACAAGGAAGTTTGTCAAATAAGAGTGTCAAATCATCATTTTCATCACCTTTTTCTTGCTTGTTATCTCAATGTCCCAAAAGACCATGCTCTTCAAACTATTTATTGTTGTCTTGTTGTCCTAACTGATTTGTTAACATAGGCATCAATGTATTCTCCTTATCTTGCTTGAAGGTTGGAATTTCATACTTGGGAAACTCTTCTTTTGCAAGCTGATTTGGAATGTAAGAAGTTGATGCAGTTTCTAACCTTTGTGCTTGGGTAAGCAAAACTTTACCTACTCTTGTTTGGTAGCAATCTCTTTTGCAAGAGACTCTTCATATTGTTTCCTTTGAATTTATATCTTGTGTTGGTCATGTAAATCTTGATAAGCCAACTCTTCCTACTGCAAGTGATGCTCTTGATCTCATTCAATTTCAATCATTTGTCATTGAAAATCCAACATTATATCCTTGATGCTCAGGTTACCAACATTTTGAGGTTGGCTATGAGGGTATCTATGTTGATTGGAAACAAAATGGCCTTCTTGTGGTTGAGTTTGAACATATGCAGGCTAACATGAGGCCTAATCAAGGGTGGGTGGGTGGCAATTCTATTGAACATGTCAGTTTCTTTATGTAGCAAAGGCATTTGGAATAAAACTAGCTACATGTTCAATTTGATGTAGCTGATAAGAGGTCATATAAGCAACATTTTCATGGAATTGAGGGTTATAGAACATACATCCATGAATTGAAGACATGATACAAAATTCAAACTAGCTGGAAATTCATTGAAATGCTCTTAAAACTAGAATAATGAAGACTATTTTTTTGTAAAAATTTGAGCACATACCAGCACCTAGTCCATTTGAAACTAGTAGAATAACTTGGAGTTTCCAAGTGTGTTGAACATAATGATGTGCTAAGAGGGGGGGTAAATCAACATATATTAAAACAACCATTCCATTTGCATATTAACAACATATCACAATAATTGAAAAGAATAAAAGAGAACGCATGCATCACATAGAGACACCAATATTTATACATGGAAAACCTAATGAGGGAAAAACCACAGTGAGGATTACCTACAATATATGTAGCTCATTGCTAACAAGAAGTACAATGTTTTGAGGCTTACTGCTTGTGGACTTGCAAACTAAGGTATACTACCTTAGAGTAAGATATGAAGGACCTGATAAGACTCACTGTCTCAAAGCAGGATACATAAAAATTAGATTGAGAAAATTTATTATGAACTGCTATGAAGAAGCATCTAACATATGTTGATGTTGCAGTCACTATTTTGCACAATTAGCCCTTTACATTGATTTCAAACATTTCATCTTTTTTTTGTATTTTTCTCTACCACTAATCACTATCAATCATCACCTACATAGACGAATTTGATCTTCTACATATATATATATATATCCTTCACAACAACTCAAAACCTTTATTAGGGCTCCAATATGTATAATATTTGCAAGATAAACAATTGTGAATTTGGCATATGGTATTTAGGACCAAACATGTCATAACATATTTTTCAAAACTAATCAGATCAATCATTAATGATCAGACCATGGGTTAGTATTAGTTAACACACTTGATCCATGAGGAATCAAAGTGTGATTTAGCCACTAAACCTCAGTCCCAATAAAATCATTCAATGTAAATCGAAGTGGAAGCCATTAAAACTTAACATGTTAAACTATAACAACTTTTTAAATACCTACTCTAATCCATTGAAACTTATTCTATTGGGGGATTGGTGTCATGTTGATGTGAAACGATGACCCTTTCCCAATCCCATGGGTAAATGAGCTTGTTCTAGTCAGTTTTATTAAAGAAAAATGATAGAACCACTGTGAGAGGTGTATGAAAACATGATTTAAAGCTAAATTAGCATGATGAAAGCTAATTAAACATGATTTTATGCTAAATGATGAAGATATACAAATGCTAAGCTAATTCCAAGCTAAAAGATTCAAAACCCTAATTTATAAACAAGCTAAGATGGATGCATGGAAGCGATTAATGGAAGCTTGAAGCTAATATGCAATTAAAATGAACTAAAATAAGCTAAAAATGAGTAAATTGAGAGTGTGAGTGCAAGTGAATTCAACATCATTAGTTTGCAGTGGAAAGATGGATCCATTTATCTCCAAATAGTGATCTATTTATATGAGAGGAAATGAGGAATGGATGGTTGAGATCAAAAAGCTTAATCAATGGTTCAAGATGAAAGGGATGAGAGACATGGATCATGGATTCTCATCAACGGATGAGAATGCATGATGAAAGTTAATCAAGGGCTCACACTTGCCTCAAACAAACACACTTTTGACCTACTCACACAGGTCAAAGGTAACTTGCTAAAGAGGTTGAAGGTTTAGCTGTTTAAGAAGCCAAGTGAGTTGATTGGAGGAGAGAGAATATTCCTTTTGGATGAGGGAAAAGGTAATTTACAAATTTAAACAAAGTGTTAATTGTGTAAAAAAGGATAAAGAATATTCCATTGGAATATTCCTTTTGAGTAGAGGAAAACTAGTTTAATTGCTAATTAAACAAGGTTTAATTTATGCAATTAGGGAATTAGAAGAATTAAGAGATATTTATTAAATTAGATGATTTAATAAATAGGGGAGGGGGATGAAATGATATTTAATTAAATAACTTAGGGTTATTTAATTAAATAAGATGACTTAGGAGATTAAATTAAATATTTTGATTTATTTAATTTAATGAGATGAAGTGTTAGTGCGAAAAGTGATGAATTAACCCAATTTAACTAATTAGGCTAAAATAGATGAAAATGATGCAATTAATTAATTAGCTAGGCTAATTAAATTAATTAAGCGAAAAGAGAATGGATAAAGAGGAAATGATGTTAATAAATATGTTTCGAATGTATGACATCTATTAGGACATTTTTCAGTGTCTACAATGACAAAGACAAGTTTGTTGGCCCAAATAATGATACCACTAACCAAACTGCCATATGTTCATGCTTGCACTTCAAGGAGAGACCAAAATTATCATGCAGACAAAAAAGTAAGCATTATAGCCTATAGACAATATCTCCCTAACCTTCTCCTAATGAAATTGATCATCATATGTTGGCACAGAGGAGAAACCCATTGAATATGCAAAAACAAAGCAATCCAAGCATACTGTAGCACACTGTTATCCAAAAATTGACTTGCAGACCATAACAACACTTGATACTAATAAGTAGTATGTCATGAACACCAATGAACATGTTCAAAATACCTCAAGACCAATACTTCAAATCCAGAGGAATGAGGATCATTCCAAAAAGACTTCATCAACACAGTATTATGCTAGAGCATAGACTGGAACACTGTTACTTATAACTTTCACTATAGAAGGTGCAATGACTTGATTTATTGGATATAGAACCTTCATAACTTGACCAAAATATCATTTGAACTGCAAGATTAAATCTTGCACAACAAAAAGATGTGGACCAAAATACTTTGACTCTGCCTTAGAGAAACTTTTGCACCTTGTATTTATGTGTGGTACACTAAACTGAGATGATATCATAGTAGGCATGTTGGAAACATATTGGAACAAGTGTAGCCACCTCTACATAACAAATATAACACCATTCTTCCTTATACTACTCTGCAAACATACACCAACTGATATCAACTATGCAACAACTACTTCTGGAGTATGTACATAACAACACATCTTACATCAATGTCAACCCATATTGAGTTGACATCAATGAAAACACTTATTACCAACAATCTCCTCCTCTATCATTGATGGAAACACACATATACTTCTCTCCCCCTTTAACATCAAGGGTAAAGGATATGATATCTTTTATTTACAACATCCAAAAATTGCATGAGCTCCCCCTTATATGGATTCTAAAACCAATGCTCCCCTGAGATAGAGATTCCTCAAAATTGATGCTATGTACAGAGAAAAACCCAAAAAGACACTATAGTACTCTATAAAGACCAAAATTATCTTGATTATACCTTTGTACCTTCCTTAAAGGGCAAGATTTTCTTGTGAATTTCTTTGATTTGCACCAAAGTTGCAACCTAGTTTGCTTTTGCTAAAGAAAGAATGTTATTTTGGCATTCAAAGTGCATGTACAAATCCTCAGCCTCCTCTACATTACTTGGGGCCTTCATTTTCTTATCAACATTTTCTACACTTAGAAGCAACCCAGATAGTGAAGCAAGTCTCGAGTTGACTGCTTCCCTCAACTAACCAAAATGTTTCTTTAACTTATCTTTGGTCTTGAAGCAATATCAACTACAAATGGAGATTTTTTGTTTGATCTCTTGTTGATCCATTCATATCCTTTGATAAATTATATACCTTATCCAATTTAGTAATTTGTGACTCAATGGAGTCAATTTGATGCTTGATATTTTTAGTGGAGCTTGGACACTTCAAGAAAAATTGATATAGAGAAGTCACTTTATTTATACAATCTTTAAACATTTTCAAGTTTTTTTGCAGTTTATTATGTGCACTAGTACACTGGTCAGATACTTCTACCATTCTTTTATCATTCATTTTTCTTATGGCCTCATGTTCTACCTTTTTCTCCAAGTGTGAGGAATGATCCTTGAAATAATCCATTAAAAGCTTTAATTTCTATTCTGGAGGAAAGGAAACATTAATGTTTACTTTTGGTAACCCCTCCTGAATGATCTTTACAACATCATCAATCAATTCACTTTTCTTTGCATGTTCTTATAAGATTTTCTTCCTTGTGGAGGTATACAAAATATCACCAAGATGTAATATGTGGAGAGGAGACATATTAGATAGATCTACTTGACCTTCATGATTGGGGATATGTAGAAGTTGAGGTGTTATCACAAGTTGGAACTGCATCTAAAAAGACAATAGTTTTTTAAGCCAATATGAATATGAGGAACTTTGACCTTTACCCACATAAGCATCTTGCTTCTCTGCAACCTTCTCTTTTGTATCCAAAACAATCTCAAGATTATCTTCATTCATATGCACATTCCTGAATTCTCTAGAGGAGCAACATTGTGTTTCAGAGGAGGGACATCAATTTCACCATTACTTTCAGTGCCTTTTGTACTAGTATTCATTGGAGGAGTAGTATCCTTATTTTGGTTTTCATCACCAACAATCACATTGCCTTAAAAAATTTATAGATCTATGTCTTGAGTGGATGCATCAGGAATATCCTACAAGATAGTGTTATCCGAAGAAGCTTGCTCCATACTCATCTTCATCTCCTCAAGGATCTTGGTTGTCTTTTCTTCAAAACCTTTCTCTTCTCCTTTTTTTGTCTTCATTCTGAAGATATTTTTCACTTTATGTACATATGAGATACCTTCTCCATGTTGTCTGGAGGGTCCTTGCATTTCTTTCTTACTAGATATATCTTCCATATTTGTATTATCTAGAGGTTCTTGTGAGACAACATCAACATTACTTTGCATCTCATCAATGATTTTCTTTGTGGTGACTTCAGTTTCATTTTGAATCTTTATTTGTACATCTTCATCCAAGCTTGTCAAAAGATCTATTATCCTCTTGGTACAAAGATCTTTGGCTTGTCTCTAGACAATATTTTCCTTTTTCTTCTTGAGAAACAAGAATCTCAGTTTTGTCAATTACTTGTAGTTTCAAATCTTCATCTATAATTGCATATTCTCTTCTTTGTCTCAAAGCATCAACAAGGCTATTCAGAGCCTTGTCAACAATATATTTGAAAGGGATGTTATGCGTCAACTTATACTCAATGAAATTTTTTTTAATTGTCCTTTTATCTCTCAAAGGGACATTCAGATGCAACTTCATTGTATCGTTTAATGAATCATACTCCACAATTCCATTTAGTATTGCTCCAAAGTCTAGAGGGTCATGAGTGGCTAGAGGATCCTTCTTATTCTTTTCCTCAACAATCCCTTTTCATTTCTTTTTATATAAGGAGACATCTTCTTTTCTTTTTATTGTACTTTTCTCTCTTTTCTTTGAAACCAAAGATTTTACTTCTTCTTTATCATCAATATCAATCATTTCTCTTTTTTCCTTTTGTTTAGGCCTATTATGCATTGCTTTAGTGGCCTTTTTCTCTAAAGTGATCTGAGATGTGGATTTTCTTCTACTACCGGTTGTTTGAGTGGATTCAAAAGGCAATAGAGCAAATGTAACAATAGGAGAGGCTCTACCAGATCTCCATGGACCAGGACTAGTTTTCAGAAGAGTAGATTTGGTTTTGGAAGCTTCCACAAGAACATCAAATGTACTTTTTGGAGAGGTACCCAAAATCTTGTAAAGTTCCTCTTTGGTTTTAATTTCTAAGTAATGTGGGGAACCTATCTCCTTCGATACATTTTCAACTTTATTTTCATTGGTTTCTTCTCTCTTTTTGGTAAATTTCATCTATGATTTCACTATATGTACCAAATCTTTTGATTTTAGGATCCTTAGGTTTTGATAATAGAATATCTATGTAACTTTGTACTAATTCATCCTCAACCTCATAAGGTGGCTCATATATCCATACAGTTCTAGGTTCTATTGCTTCCACAAAACAATGATCCTTGTTTACCATAAAAGTTATCTCATTTTCATATTTCTGGACCAAACTAGATGGTATCCTATATCTCCCTTGCAACTCTATTTGTAAATTTTAAAGAAACCCTAGTATATGGTAGTATATGATTGTTCATCTTGAAAGTTGTCCATATGCTTCTTAATTTGTGCATATACTGGGTGAATTTATCCCAAATTTTTCCTTTGAGGCCAGGTAATTCTCTTAGAAAGAAAAAAGTAAGACATATGATCAAAGAACCAAACTTGAAGTTGTACTTGGTTTCCTTTATTCTTTTAAGGTTCTCCATCAATTATTATCTCAACAACTCACATAAATCAACGTTGGCATTTTCCTTCACCATTTGATGTATGGTGTGAATTGTTGTGGCGGTGACAAACCCTTCCCTGTTTGTGAAATAGATTTTGTATGCAATGCCCATTGATGCATATCAGACCCCGAGATCAATTATATCTTTTACTGTTAGGGTTCTCTAATCAAAATTATCACCAGTGAGTTCCATAATAGTTTTATTATTTATAAATTTCAACACTAAAGTTGGTTCAGAGGTGCAAAGACCACTAAATACCCTAATAGCATCCTTTGTGATCAAGTAGGGTTTTTCTAACAAAATAAAATCATCCTGAATACGCCTCAATATGTTTCTGACCCATTCCTCACTTTTACAAAAGTTTGGAAAGTCTTTCTAGATGTCCAACCCTTTTGCAGTAATATTCCCATACTCTAGCTTGTATCCTCCATTCTCATTTAGTAGCTCATGATAGACCATTTCAAACAAAGAGGTATGTTTAATTTCTTCCAACTAAGCATGAATATAAATTCTTATGTCTTCAAGGTACACAACGCCCATTGGAACTTTTAAAAATGTGGCATCTTTGTCTACCTCCATTGCTTTGAAAGGAAATTTCTTGTATTTGGACCTTGGCTTTTAGTAATATCAATGATAGTTGGTGTGGCCATGTGATACCACTTTTTGATACTAGGGTTTAAAAAAACCAAAAAAATACTTGTGAAAACTACCGTTAGTGTTTACTTTGCAACGCACAAATTGTTTTCTTGTCTTCCTCCTTAGCACTTGTATACACTTGATATCTTTAAATGAGATCAATTTGAGATTAAATACGCTTCATACCAACCCTAATCATTCCACATTAAATTCCTTTCTTAGTTCTTGACATTAACAACCTTTTATTGCCAGTGATATCACAAAGCATCATAATCCTTCAAGACACTTCTGTAGAAGGTGTGATTGCTTCAAAAACATGGCTTACCAAGTCCATATCACTATTTACCATTATGTTGAAGGTTTCAACATCTTGCATATTTCAAGGGTTTGAGAGGATCTGAAATTGCAACTCCCCTTGAGTCAACATACCCTTTTATTTACTAGAGGACACATTTGCACCATTCTAAGGTATGGATTCATTCTTCATTTCACTTTTTTCCTTATTTTTCCAAACTTTGTTCATTTCCTTCCTTTGTTGACTAATGGCAGGCTTCTTTTGAGGAGCAAAAGATCTTACACTCTTTCCCTTGCAAAATCTAGCACTATTTCTTGGTTTATTGCAATTATAGCAGGTGATACTAGCTTGCGGAGCAAAATTTCCTCTTCTCATATTAGATCTACGATCAAAATCCCTATGTCCAAACTTGTTGCATGTGTAGAAATAACCATAAAAAGATTGAGGGGTCATAGCATTACTTTTCTTATTATTTTACTTCTACAAATATTAGCTTTATGGCCAAATTTGTTGCAAGCATAACACTGACGGTGAAATGATTGAGTTTTCATAGCATTGTACCTTGAAGGCCTAAAGGATTTCTAAATCATCTTGCTTATGCATTCAACTGCCTTATGGCCAAACTCATTACAAGTATAACAATTACCATTGAATCTGATAGGAGTAGTTTGTTTGGGGTCAGGCTCTCTAAAGTTTTTCTTCTTGTTTCAAATAGGAATGAATCCACCTTCTCTCCTGTTGTCATGATTCATATTTGCATCTCTGGAGGATGTCTCCTTAGGATTTTCTATGCAAGCTTTCTCTTCCATTGTTCCAGATTTCCCTTTTGCTTTGAAGTTATCATATAGGTTTGCAGATGCATTAGATATAGGACTTTTCACTTTATCAAAACCAAGTTCGGATTTTTCTTTGGATGGATTTTGAGAGTTAACCAATTCATTAAGAATTTCAAAACCTCTTCTCAGTTTTAAACCTTTGTCAATTTTCTCTTTTTCCTTTTCAAGTTCTTTTCTCAAGAATACAGTTTCTTCCTCAAGCTTTAAGCATTTAATAGTTTTGTTATTGATCTTGATATTTAGGTAATATTCAATCCTCTTGCCTTCTTCAACTTTGAATTTTAAATTTGAGATCATAGCTTCATCTTCTTTGGCTTTCATTTCACATCCACTACCTCCTTGTATTTGAGCTTTCAGTTTGCTAATTTCTTCTTTAGATTCTTTAGCTTTTTCCTTCAATTTATCTATTGTCTCTTTTTATTTTTCAACATGCATTCATATTTAAAATTTTGCAATCTTGATTCATCCAAATCTTCTAGAGCAGAACGAAGTTATCCTTTAAAAAATACTTTACAATCTTTCAAATTTATGTCCCAACCTTTTGGTTCCATTGATTCTAGATGTGGTTCTAAAATAAATATATCATTATTTTCTACAATAGACTCCATGTGTTCAAGGGCAGGATCAACCCTAGCTATTAAGCTTCTTAAGGCACTTGGATCTTATACCAATTGTTGAGCACAACAATGTGCTAAGAGGGGGAGGGTGAATCAACATATATTAAAACTTAACCATTTCATTTGCAGATTAACAACACATCACAATAACTAAAAAGAACATAAGAGAATACATGCATCACATAGAGACACCAAGATTTATGCAAGGAAAACCCAATGATGGAAAAACCATGGTGAGGATTAACTCATAATATATGTATCTCACTACTAACAAGAAGTAAAATGTTTTGAGGCTCACTACCTATGGACTTGCAAACTAAGGTATACAACCTTAGAGCAAGATACAAAGGACCTGATAAGACTCACTATCTCAGAGAAGGATACATGAAAATTAGATTGAGAAAATTGATAATGAACTGATATGAAGAAGCATCTAACACATGTTGATGTTGCAGTCACTATTTCACACAATTAACCCTTTACACTGATTTTGGATACTTCATCATTTTTTGCATTTTGCTCTACCGCTAATCACTATCAATCATCACCTACACAAATGAATTTGATCTTCTATATATATATATACTCTACAACAACTCAAAACCTTCATTAGGTTGGATCCAACATGACCTTTAGAAGAAATGCTTGATATCTCACTGGTCAGCTCCAATTATGTATAATATTTGCAAGATAAACAATTGTGTCTTATCTTTTAGTAACATGCTCATCTTTGACATGGTTTCAAGTCCCTTCAAAACCTGCTTGTAAATGGTTTCAAGTCCATTCAAAACCTATTTTCCCCCACCAATAAAAACAATTGTGGATTATAACAAAATATTCAGGATCCAAAAATGTCATAACATATTCTTCAAAACTAATCAGAATCAACCGTTGATGACGGTGACAAGTTTGTTGGCCCAAATAATGATACCACTACCAAAACTGCCATCTGTTCACTTTTGCACATTGGGGAGAGACCAAAACTATCATGCAGACTAAAAAGTAAGCATTATAGCTTATGGAAAATATCTCCTCAACCTTCTCCTAAAGAAACTGATCATCATATGCTAGTGCAAGAGGAGAAACCCATTGAATATGCAAAAACAAACAATCTGAGTACACTGTAGCACACTATTATCCAAAAACTAAACTTATGGACCATCACAAAAATTGATACTACTAAAGAGTATGTCATGAACACCAATGAACATGTTCACAAAACCACAAGACCAATACTTCAAAACTGGAGGAATGTGGATCATTCCAGTAAGCCTTCATCAACACAATACTCTGAGAGAGCGCAAACTTGAACATTGTTACTTGTAACTTTCACTGTAGAAGGTGTGATGACTTTATTTCTTGGATATGGAACCTTCATAACTTAACCAACATATCATCTGAACTACAAGATTGAATCTTGCACAGTGGAAAGATGCAGACCAAAATACTATGACTTTGCCTCAAAGTCTTCACTATGAATGCCTTAGAGAAACTTTTGCACCTTGTCTTTATGTGTAGTACACCAAATTGAGATGACATCATAGTATGCATGTTGGAAACATACTAGAACAAGTGTACCCACCTTGTCATAATACATAGAACACCATTTTTCCTTATAATGCTCTATAGACATACACTAATTGATAAAAACTATGCAACAACTACTTTCGGAGTATGTACATACTTCAACAATAGATCTTACATCAATGACAACCTATATTGAGTTGACATCAATGACACCACTTATTTCCAACAAGGTGTGTGAATATTTTTTCCCCAAAGGTATAAATTGATGACATACACACCAAATACCAACAATAATAGGACAAATTTTAAACTAAGATAATTCAAATTGTCCCACCAGTGCGTTCCAAAAATTATTGTCACTAAAGTATGCACCCTTGCTAAGTGTAGAGCTCAACTACCTTGTGAAACATTGGATGATCTCTCTAAGTGTGGGCTCAGATCCTAGAGATCAACCTCCAGAGAGGGTTGGTTCCCTTTGAGACTTCACCTAAACTAAACTACCTACTACTATTATTGGAAAATAGTGAGAGAAAATTATGAATGAAATTAGAAGTAACTAAAAAGGTGATGCACCAAATGGTTGTGACCTGCAATATTGTTCTTCACACAATTTCCCAAATACACGGCTAATTTTCACACAACTCAACTATTTAACATGCTCATATATCGGTATTTCATAAAAAAGTTGAAATTTTAACAACTTTAGAAGGAAGCCCAAATATATTTTTCACAAATAAAGAGTGTAAACATCAGTGAAATAACTTATGACTTGTATAAGACATATGATTTCTACCTAAAAGTGCTAAAATGAGACAACATACTTGAGGATTTACACATAAAATTACAAAAATATGTATCAATCATTCATACCCACACAATGAAACAACTATTTAGAAGACAAAACCATAGAATTTTATTGATAAAAAGGTGTTATTAAAGATGTATACAAGTTTGAAAATGAGTTACATTGTTTCTCCTACTAGAAACAACATTCAAAGGTTACAATACATTGCCAAGCATGAACAAGAACTAATTTTTTGAGTTACAATGCTCTAATTTTTGCTTCTAGAGCTCAAAAACAAGAAATAACAAAGTAAAAAAGCTAGCCTATGGGTCCTATATCTCATCCTAAGAATGGGAGAGCATATAGGGACTGATTTTACTAAGTTATAATACTTAAAAGTAAGCCAACCTCCTTTGAATTCCCAAGAAGTTTTTTTGTTTGACTTGGTCTCTTCCAACTCCTTGAAGTGTGTTGCAGTTGTTTATGATGCTCCTAGATCTTTGGAAGAAGTTTGAACTACCCCTAGATGCTTACAACTACCCTTGAAAATATCTATCTATTGTCCTTGACATCTTTTTTTCTCAACAACTCCAATAAACTCTCCTAGATGCTTGTATGGTGTTCTTGAAGCTCATAAAGATCACTAAACCACTCAACCTCCTTTATGAATTCCAAAGCTTCCCCTTGTATAACGATAGGGCATGTGAGAGAAATTTGAGATGGTCCAAACCATACTATGAGTGTAGATCATTTAGGGGTAAGAGATCCACATGTTTTTTCTATTTGCCTTCATACTTTCATGGAACATGGAACCTTCTACCTCAACATACTATCATTAGGTATAAAGTATCTTTGCCATATCACTTGGATGACTAAGATTGTCAAATAAAATTGACCTCTATACTATTTAAAACACTACTTTGCCTTGAAATCCTTTCTTTTTCATGTTCAATATTCTTTGTGTCTCTATGTGACCATTGCCCACTTCATTTGATTGACAATAATTTATTATGATTTATCATTTTGTCATGATATGTCATCCTCTATTAAACATGCAAAAAGATTAGATTTTCATCCCTCCCTTATCAAAGAAATGACATTGGCATACGGTAGTCCTATATTTCAAGTTCAAAACTTGCAATGATTGTCAATTTAAAACCTTTGTTGCCTGTCTTTGAAATTGTAATTCCACAACTAGGCTTGATTTACATAGGGACTGCCCTTTCATATATGACTACCCTTCCTCTTCTAGTTGTCCTTAGAGCTTGCTCATTTTTAAATTTTGAATGATTCACTATCACTTTGTTATGACATTATAACTATCCTAGTTTGTAGAAGTGGCCAACTTACTGCAATCTATAGGACTGTACTTCTTGCTCCTTGCACCATTACCACTTCAAAAAAGTTATTGTCTCTTCTACAATCTCTATGACTGTCAATTCACTTTATTTTCTAGTACAAACTTTCTCTTTTGATCTGACATTTCTCATCATTAATTGTCAATTCACTTTCTTTTCTAATATAGACCTACACTTTTGATTTGGCATTGTTTATCTATGACTCTCAGCTTGGTCTCTTCATGGTGGCTTTCCTTTCATATATGACTATCCATTGATTAGCCCTATAAATGTTCTTGATAGTCATGAAACTCTAACAATCATAGAGGCATGAATGTCATCTAATATGCCTTGTTTATCTCTATCATGTAAGATTGACTTCATCATCTTTGTTCTTTGCAATGTTCTAATCCTGATTTACTCTCTTGAAACTGTCCTCTAAAATCTTCCTGCTCACTAACACTTTTGTTAGTTTCCTTCACCATTTAACTATGGCATAAGGTATTAAGAGTTTTAAGAGTTTTCTCTTGAAATATTCCCCTGGGATATAATTGCCAATGAAGTTTTTTTTTCCTTCTACACGATTATCCTAGTAAACATGACCTATATGCATATGACATTGTCTCATGGCATTACCACAGACCTCTCTAAGGCACTACACTTTTCACATGGTTGTAGGGTTTCTAACTAACATCCTTGAGTATTGACTATCCTCTATAGGTATGCAAGGCTTCCTTTCATATGTGGGTAGATATATAGGGTCAATATCCCTTGTCTTTGAAAGAGCTATGTCCCTATGAACATAAGACTATATCTAATCTTGCTTTATGGTCATAATTTTTAGCATTGTCTTCCTTGTATTATTTGACCATTCTCACTATGGAAGCTTCACTCTTGCCTTTGTGATTGTGTTATTTTTTTCATGTTTTCAAGGTTTCCACATCTTAAAAAATACTTTTAACCACGTCCTATTGTAGAAGTCATCAATCTCTACAAAACTATCTCTATGTTTTCATGACCATCTGATTTGTACCCTCTTTAACACCCGCCCCTTTACACTTCTCATCACTCTTTTACTCATTGTCATATGTAGGTATGAAAAGTGACCTTGCATTAGTGTTTTGGTATAATGACTTCCCTTTATACATAGGTTTGTATTGTGATTTGAGGATTTCATTGTCAAGAAACTTGATGGTTATCATCTAGGTCTTTTAGTGCTCACTCAAGGTTCATATTGTTGGGAAAATGTGTCTCAACCTTGCAATTATATACGATTTATTGTTGATAGGATGTATATATATTTATATATATTTCCTAGTTACACCGATAGGTGTACACAATGGAAACAAAGAGCAAAGTGTGAGTGTGTTAACTTTTTCAGGAAACTTCTAAAATGGATGACATACATTAAATAATGATATATTGTAAATATAGATTGTTCATTATTAGGTTTTAGATCTAATGGTAGATATCTTGTTGTCCTATCTTGCCCTAAAATGTAACCCTATTTTATGAGGGTGTTTTATTACGGCTACAGAAGAGATGGTGATGTATTCTGAGAGTCTGATAGTGGTTGTGTTGTCTCTTGATCTCTGAGTGGTGATACTCCTATGAGAAGCTTGCTCTGCAAGTATATTGTAATCTTTGTGATTTATTGAATAATATATTGGGCGGCTTTTGGAGTGTGGGGTTTTTCTCCTGAAAGGGTTTTCCCTACGTAAATCATTATGTCATGGTATGCATGATATTTATGTTTTTTTATTTTGTTTAAGTTTTTTTGTAACTATTAAGATCTATAAATTTTTGCATTATCCTCCTCTCAAGATTCAGGTGCTTAGGAGACATTGCCTTTCTTAGCTTCCTTACAAGTGGTATCGATCTTGATCACCTGGTTTTAGTTGTGTGAGTTGTTGGGTTTTGAACTAATCAGTTTGAGTGGGAGCTTGTGCAAGACACTTTGTGATCTTGTTGTAGGAATTTTTTACATGGCAAGTTCGCCCGAGGAGAATAGAGGTGTGAGAAGATTTTTTTGGAAATAATTTTAGTGTGGATGTTGAGATGGAGGATTTGTTGATAGATCAAGATCTATGGGATGTTGTTGATGAGAATGTTTTAAGGATTGCAGATCCTGCTCAGGTTGCTCAATATGATGTTATGGACCGTAATGCTAGGGATCTAATTAGGTTGTGCTTGGAAAAGTATATTTTAATTAATGTACATGAGGAGACCTCTACAAAAACTATGGAAAGCACGATGATGCATATGGGATCTGGAGCTAGTGCGATATTTAAATGTAACTTTTTACAATGCTTTTACAATGAATTATTCCAAGTTAATTAAATCAAAATTAACTTATGGAAATAACAAAATGAAAGTAATAACAAGGTGATTATAACAGAAAGGAAGGAAATGAGAGAAAGAAAGAGAGAGAAGAAGAGAGGTGCAAACAGTTGATAACAAAGTTCGTCACAAAACGTGACTACGTCTCTGGGTCCACTCCAATAGAGAGACCGATCCGATTAACTCCAAAAATCAATTACAACAGCACCATAGCCATTCTCCAAGCACTTCGGCAGCATAACAGCGCTCTGGCATACAAGAATGACTTGAAAACTCTTCAACAAGACCTCTCTTTCGTCACCTCAGCATCAAGACTTCATTACCTGAAAAAAAACTTGGATATCAACTCTCACCTCACACCCCTTTAAATACAATTTTTTTTCTCAAATTGGTTACTAACCAATTGATTTTACAATATTTTCCAAATCCCCCTAAAAACAACTAAATCCCCCAATTTACATAG
>VDFB02182172.1:0-39426 GCA_007258455.2 Sequoia sempervirens
GACATAAGGTCTCCCAATCGGTCGAAACATGTGTCTCTGGGTGTGTCACCACTATATGCTCCCAAGCCCACATTTGTAATAAGGTCACTCCTACAGATAGACTGGCTCCTCCAAGGTAGACTACCTGATGCAAATCATGATATAACTATGCAAGCATGCATGAACCCCAAGCGAAATGGGTCCCAAACTGAATCATCTGCTCTAGTGTCCAACCCCAACTGACGAACAATCCCTTTGCCCTCTTATCAAGACATAGAAAGTCACTGACAAAACCCGTGAGCACAAAAGGCAAAGGGGCATACCTCTCAAACATCTCCTGCCAGGGCATCTCATACTTGCTAATTTGATCATTATGGAATATCTGGTGTAAGGCATGTGTACCACCCTACTTGGTCTGATCATATGTCACAATGTCACCCATCACGAGAATCTGCAAGATCTTGTACACATCCTCTGGCGTCACAGTCATCTCTCTAGTGGCCAGATGAAAAGTGTTGTGGTTGCTATGCCACCTCTCTACTAGTGCGGTCAGTAATCCCTGATTAATCCTAGTTTGGGGCATGCCAATCAACGAAGATAATCTGCATCACTCAATGATATCCCTATCATCCAGTGATAGTTGTGGAATCAATTCCCACATCTGTGGGAATCACTCTCGAGACTGAAGATTACCTAAATCACTCTCCTATCATTATAACACATCACAATCAACATATCAATTATTCAATCAATCAATAAAATCAATAAAACAATCAAATCAACAAAGCAATCAATCATCCTCTCAGTTCAAGTGAGATTTTTGTCAAATCTCGTGAACATCTAGTTTTGATCCTCACCTATCATGAGGTCAAAACAACATCATCATTATTGAATCTCACCTATCACGAGATCAATAAATCATCTAATCTATCAACAACAACAAATCATTGGCTGATGCGATTAAACATCATCTGAATCAAGGAGAAAAACAAACAATCTTCAATTTTGTCCTAGATGCGCTATTACAATGCTTCATTGTGCCAAAAGGTAGATGTTCCACCCAATTGGGTCGATGCGCCATAGTAGTCTTTCATTGCGCCACTATATTCTATGCACCAAAGAATCTCTCAGATGCGCCAAAGAACCTCTTCAATGCGCCACTATTTCTATTAGGTGTGCTAAAACAAAAATCCTATGCGCCATTTCCTCTAACGCGCTATCTAAAATTCTAATGCACTAAAACTTTCAACCTATGTGCTAAAAGGCAGATGCGCCATTACAGATTGTCTATGCGCCAAAAAACCTAGCTCATACGCCAAAACCCTAGGTCTATGTGCTGAAAAATATAATCTATGCACTAAAATAGTATTCGTATGTGCCAAAACTATGAGCAAATAAATTTTGAAATTAAAAATGCAGAAAAAATGATTTGAAATTCACAAGGAAAGTTTTAGAAGTTCATACCAGAGGTCCGTATGCCGCTGGTCGGTTATGTCACCGCACCCGCTTGAATCGATGAGTCTTGTAGGGGATCACCATCTTTGCTCGATTGCTCAAGGTTTCTCTTTCACTCCAAAATTTTTACAATCACAAGTGCACAAATGAATTATTTTTCACTTTTTACATATTAAAAGGGGTAATTAAAGTGTGATTTATGGTGGGATATTTAAAATTTTTCAAGGATCAATTAATCAAATGGCAGCTCATTTCTTCCATATCGGGAGATAAATCACTGGAATATCATCAAAGCAGGAATTTATCATTAACATCATCGAAAATCATCAAAAAATTTCAAAAATCATCAAAAATCTTTAAATCATCTAAAATTCCCTGATTTATCTCCCGAGGGGGCATACATCCATTATCTCTTGAAAATCACCGTTTGGGGCATCATCGAAATTTTTAGCAGCACTGGAAAATTTTTCTTTGAAGAAATGTGTATTAAACACATCACTTCAAAGAGGAAAAATAATATGCATCAATATTGGTCTAGATAAAATTAATTAAATACTAGTTATTTAATTAATAAAATCTTTATTTCCTCTACTTATAAATAAATTGCAAAATTTATTTATATAGTTCATATTTCTTAATTCTTCCAATCTAAACCACTTTCTTCATGATATAATTAAATAAACAAATTTAACTAATTTGTTTTATTTGATTAATTCCCTCTTATTAAATTTGAAATTTTAATTCAAATTTTGTCACATTTCTCCATATTTTTCTAACCTCCTTCCACCTCATCTTCCATCTCACCATGTGTCACATGAAATTAATTATTTCTAATTTCTAAAATGGGCATTTATCCTCAACAATCTTAACAAACTTAGAGACACATGGCTTCTCCTTTCCATTTATTCTTTTCCACACTTGGCAAGCTTGTTCTATTAAAGGGGACAACTTCCTTGTTTCTCTCTAACCTCCTCGTTTCTCACCGTTGATCTCTCCAAACTGAATCCTGATCATCCATTGTTGCCAACTCACTTGATGCCTTGGTGAAATCTATAAATAGAGGCTTATTTACAACTTCTAGGATATAGAGCATAGCATAATTTACTCTGTAGAAACATTTCCAGCATTAGAGAGCTTAGCATTGGAATTTTAGTTTAGAATTTAGCATTTGCTTCCAAGTAGTGTTATAATAGCAATTTCATTTCTAGGAACTTAATTGTTGCATTAGCATTACATCATTTTCATAGCATCTCCATTAGCTTAGCACTTTATCATTGCATCATTTCACACCATCCTGTATACAACAACATACCATTTAGCACATCATTCAGTTCATCATCCAACAAATTCATCAAATCATGTAGGTGTAGGCATAGGTCCTACATTCTAGTTTAATGGCTTCTCATTTCTTAGGTGTCATCTTAGTAATTTAGTGCATACCTAAAATCTGAGAGCACTAATACAGGATCCTTAAGAATAGAGGAAGATGGAATAGCTTTAAGGAATCATTTTATCAATTGTTTTTGTTAATTTTGATTTCCTTAATATAATACATTGCATCAATTGTGTGTTTTGATTATTCTAATTCACATATTTTCTCACACACACTAATTACCCACTATTTCATGAAAATCATGCATGTATGCCCTCTTACCAGCCATATCACACAAAACAACTTGTTGGTTTTATCCCAAATGTCCATGTAACAACAGATTACCAACAATCCTATCATGTTTTCCACCATCCCATCCCTACTAAATCTTAATATCAGCCAGTATATGCTCAAGATCAATCCCAAGGCCGCCATTTTTCTAGCAATCAATAGATCAATTCCCATGACCAGCTTCAAGAGTTTCAAATTTTTGAGGATAAGCTCAAACAAATTCACAATCTAGATTTAAGGTTGAAGATAAGAAACATGTTTCTTAAAGAGCATTTTAGAAGGAGTGAATTGAATGTGCAACAAGCACAGTTGGTTTTTCTATTCTATGATTGCTCACAGGATTATAGCCTTGAATATCAACAAGAATGTGATTTGCAGCAGGAACAGGAAGCTTACCAAGCCCATCACCACGAGTAGGAGTTGGAGGCACAAAAGAGGCAATTTGAGGAGAATCTTGCTCAACAACTTGCTGCAAAGGATGCATAAATGAGGCTAAAACTTGCAAAACATGAGGTTTCCAAAGTCAATATTCCAAGATTCAAACAAGGTGAACCTCTTAAGCCTACTAGATTTGAGAATCCAAGTTTTAGAAATCTCATTTCAATTCAAGAACCTGTCCTTGACCAAGCTCAACCTGTGGAGGAGCCTAAAAAAATTGCATTCCCAAGTTTTAGGAGCCCTCCTTTTGTTCAAGAACCTATTATTGAACAAGTGCATCCTTGTGCAGAACCCATTAAGGAGGCTCAACCAGCCCCTTATGTTCCAGAACAACCTAAAAAAGAGGTGCTTGTAGAGGAAGAGCCTTTTGTTGTAGATACACTTGTGCATGGGGTCCAAAATGAAAAATCAGAATTGTTACAGATGATTGACGAGAAAAACCAATTGGGACAGTAGGGTAGTAAACAAGAAATGAGTGTTGAACATGAGGTTCTAACAAATTTATTTGATTTGCTTCCTAGTTTTGTTGAGCAAAGTGATGAGATAACAACATAGTTATTTGTTGAGCTGCCTAGTTTGGTTGAACAAAGTGAAGATAAGCAAGAAGAATGTGATGAAGTTTTATTTTGGGATGAGTTGGAAGAATTTTTCTCAAACTTGGATTGTGTAAAGAGGGTCCTAGCTTTTGTGCTTGAATATTTTACTACCTTTGTGGATGAGAATGAGGATAACACGGGAATACTAACATCAATGCCTAGTTTTGAGCATAGTAATGAGATAATGACGAGTATGTTTAATGAACTTCTATGTTGATGATGATGAGGACACCATGCTTGTACTAACATCATTATCAAGTTTTAGACAACAAGAGGAGGAGGTTCACTTTGACAAGGTGTTGGTCCATCAAGAAGAAAATGGGGACAACCTTGTCTCAAAAGGTAAAGAGGTTGGTATGCCTGAGCATGTTGGTCAAATGGAACAAAATGTGAAGCAAGATATTGCTTTCAAAGTGATGAGTCTTGAGAATTTTTCATCAGGATTGAAGAAGTGATAGCCAGTCAGGGAGGCTAACACCTCAAACACAATTATAAAATATAACAATTGTCAAATCTCAATCAAATCAAAACTCATCATATCAAAAGTCTTCACTTTTCCTTGTAGCACTGCCACTAAATGGGTATCTTTCCACAATCCACACCTTTTCATACAACAAATAAAACTCACATCAGAAGGACCCATTACAAGTTAACAACATATCAAACCATCACCAATGGTTACTTTGTAACAAATTTCTCTAATCAAGGATTTTACGCTTTTTATGGCTCAAATTAGCCCTTCTTTTCAAAGAGACCACCTTCAAAACTTATCCAAAACTCTTGAAACCTTGGGGAATCACTTAACACTTGTCAAAACCTAAGATTCCACCATTATAACTCAGAGATACAACCATCTACTGACCAAATCATAAAACCCTCTCCTTAAGCCTAGAAACCCTAGGGCTTATTGAAAATGGCACTTCCCAATCACCCCAAAACCTAACAATTGCTGAAACAGGTCTAAAATCATCTGCTCATGCTTAATTCAACATAAAACCACATTTCTGAAGACAAATTCTCAATTTGACTCACTAGAACCTCACTTTTCCTCATGGAAACACAATATTTCAACTAGGGCTTCACACCCAACATCTTTTCTAGACCTCCCCTATTCCTATTCACCATTATTACACCTTCCCCTAATATTTTATACCCATTCCACCAAGAAACAAATCAAACAGAAAGGTGGAATGGGTTTAAATCATGTTCAAAGCTTACAAACCCTCAAGACCCTATTTGTAGCAAACTTTGTGAAAGTGAGATTAATTGCTCAAAACTTAATGTGGTGCCTTCAAAATGGATTCAAAAGAATGAAGAGAACAATCTACACTACAATACAACAACAAATTTGAATCAATAGACTGTTGTACAGATTGTACAATCTGTTGTTACAACAGGAAACACATAAAAAATGGAGAAAAATTAATTTATTCAATCTTCAATCTTCAAAATGGTTTCAACAACCTCTCATTCGAGTTCAACAAGGTATTTAAACTATTTCCCACCAAATACAAACTGTTTCAACTTCCCAAACTAACATTTGAATGAGATGACCATTGGTCTTCCTCTTTAGTGCACTTTTACAACTTTCATTATTTCAATTTGACAACTTAGCACTTTTTTGCACATTTTGAAAACTCTACCACCTAAACACCTAAGTATTATCACAAATGACTTATTACATCATCAAATGGTCTTAATGACCTTATTTGGACACAATTCAATTAAAATATACATCCTAGACCTAACACCCATTAATGGATTAACATGCTTTAATGGTGCCCCTGCACCATACACCCCACTTTTAAATATTTCCAAGTCCATTGGAAAAATTCATGTAGCTTGTTTTTCCTTGTGTTCTTCATGCCTTAGTCCTTTTTGCTGGTCTTCAACAGGTTCACTATATTCTTCCTTCTCACTGTCTTTATCTTCTTTGACCTTGCCTTTATCTTCATACCTCATTGTCCTGCTGCATTGCGGGGAGCTTCACCACCCTTCCATCATCAGATTTTGTTGTTACATTTCCAATTACATCTGCACTCACATCCTTACCAGCTGCCATCATTTTACCTTTTATTCCATATTCTTTCCTCTATCCAATAGTCTTCTTGTCTATACCTTCATTACTATCACTTGTACCATCTCCTCTATCTATCCCTTTAACAACCATCTCATTACTTATAATGCTCTTTTTCAAACCTGTACTTGCTTCATTCACTTATCTTACTAATTGTCTCATCAATCCTATCATCCCTCAACTTTCCTTTTACCTCAAACATTTATCTTCTTTTCCACTGTCTTGTCATCCCTATAGACCTTTGTACTATCAACCTTGGACTGCCAATTCACTATACTAGCAACCTTGTTGCCCTCTATCATACCATCATCATGCATTATTGTACTATCATCAGTATAATCTATTGTCCTCTCTTCTACAATTTTACCAGTACCATTAACCACTACCATGACTTCTTTTATCTATATTTTCTTTTTTTCCTCCGCTATAGGGAACATAACCATTCAAACCATGATGCATTCATTCTTTTCATGCCTTTCCAAAGGCCCTTCACACTCACTCTACACTTTACCAATCCAAGATACAATTTGTTCCACTTTCTTTTTCCACACAAATACATTATTCTTTCCACTTGACTGCAAGTCATTCTCGTGCTTTCTTCCTATTGTCCTATCTCTTTCAAGCATGGTATTTTCTGCTACACTCATGTTCTTTCTTTCATCTACATTCACATACTCTTTTCTCCCAAGCACAATAATCTCTCCTTGTTCTTTTATCTCCTCATCTAAGGGAGTCAAAATGAACTCTTTTCTATTCTTTTCAATTATGTAAGTGTTTTGTTTACCATTGTATAAGGCTGACCTGCCAAACTGCCATGGCCTCCCTAATAACATATGGCAACAATTCATGGGTAGTATATCACAAAGCACTTCATCTTTATAATGTCCAATCTAAAACTCAACCCTTGCTTTTTCTCTCACTACCAAAGACTAATCATCACTAACCCATGACACCCTATAAGGCCTTTCTCTAAGTAATTTTTTCAAATGCAACTTTTCTACCATCTCACTAGACACAATATTATTTGTACAACCTAAATCAACAATAACTTTGCATATGTTGTTCTTACACCTGTAGGTTGTTTTGAATAATGTTCTCCTTTGAATCAACTCTTCCTCCTTTGTGGTCTTCAAAACTTGCTTCTTCATCATCAGCATTTCACCAACCTTAGCCCTTGTAATCAATTTATTTGAACTTGAACTACTTTCAACTTCATCTTCTTGAATTATTTGAGCTCTTATATTTGGTTTTATTTCTCCTCCACTTGTTGATGAACCACTCTTCTCAGGGCACTTCCAAGCATGATGTCCATACTCTTCAAAATGATAACATCTACTTGCAAAAGTGTTAGAATTTCTTCCACCTCCAAATATGCCCCTTGTGCCTCTATATCCTCCTCTAAAATCAGCAACTTGTTCATCTCTTTTGCTTGGTTCTTCTTGATTTTAAGTTGCTTGTCTTGGAGTTGAAAATTATCTTCTTCCTCTCATGGTTCTGCCTCTTCCTCTTACTATTTTCTCTTGTCTTCTTTTTACTTTCTCTTCATCCTTTAATGCCATTTTATAGCATTCCTCCACATTCCTAGGATTAGTCAAAGCCAACTCATCTTCTATATTCATTCTTAAACCACCCAAGTACCTAGCTATTCTCTCATATTCATTTTTATTGTGATTAGACCTCATGCTCAATCTATAAAATTCTTCAGTATATGCCTATACATCCATTTCCTTCTGTCTCGAATTTTGCAACTTCTTAAACATTTGAATTGAATAATCTAAAGGGAGAAACTTACCTTTTAACTTGACCACCATTTTGTCCCAATCCACAATCTTGGACTTTCCTTATTTCCTTCTCTCTGATTGTAGGTAATCCCACCATACAAGTGCACGAACCTTAAGCTTTGTTTTCGCAATCTTCACTCTCTATTCCTCATGAATCTCTTCACATTCAAAATAGTTATCCAAAGAAAATATTCAATCCAACAATTCTTCTTCATTCAAATTTCCACCAAAATTTTTCACATCTATTTTTACCTTGTATTTTTCACCTTTTACTGCCTTTATCAACTTGGCCATTCTTTGATCTTCTAGATCAAGTTCTTCTTCAACATCTTCAATCTCTTCATCATCTTCTTCCTCTGATTCATTGCTCTCAACTTCTTCTCTTCTCTTATTGGTTTCTAAGGCTTCCAATCTCTCTTTTATTTCTTTGATCTCTTTAATTTACTGATTCTTCAAATCATTCATCTCCTTTGTTGTATTCTTTCCCTTTGGAGGCATCTTCACAATCTTGCCTCTTCACCTTCCAATCTCTCTTTCACAATTTGCAACTTTCTTCTACATGAATCTAGTACCTTCGCTATGATACCACTTTGATGTAGTTAGGGGAGGCTTACAAAAAAATCAAACACAATTCCAAACTACCACAACAATTGTCAAATCTCAATCAGATCAAAACTCATCATATCATCAAATCTTCATGTTTCCCTTGTAGCATTGGGAAACCACTAAAACGGGTATCTTCCCACAATCACACCTTTTCAGACAACAAATCAAATCACATCAGGGACCCATTATAGAGCTTAAAAACATACCAAATAATCACCAATGGTTACTTGGTAACAAATTTCTCAAACTTGACTTTTAACGCCTTTTAGGGCTCAAATTAACCCTCTTTTCCAAAGAGACCACTTTCAAAACTTATCCAAAAATCTTGAAACCATGGGGAAGCACTTAAAACCTATCAAAACCTAAGATTCCATCATTAGAACTCAGAGATACAACCATCTACTAACCAAATCATAAAATCCTCTCCTTAAGCCTAAAAACCTCAGGGCTTATTGAAAATGACACTTCCCAATCACCCCAAAACCTAAAAATTTCTCAAACAAGTCTAAAATCACCTACTCATACTTAATACAACATAAAACCATGCTTCCCAAGAAAAATTCTCAATTTGACTCACTAAAAACTCACTTTTTCTCATGAAAACACAATATTTCAACTAGGGCTTCACACCCAACATCTTTTCTAGACCTCCCCTATTCCTATTCACCATTCTCACACCTTCCCATAATAGTTTATACCCATTCCACCAAGAAATAGATCAGACAGAAAGGTGGAATGGGTTTAAATCATGTTCAAAGCTTACAAACCCTCAAGACCCTATTTTTTGGCCGCTTTGTGAAAATTAGTTATTAAATGCTCAAAACTTAATGTGGTGCCTCTAAAATGGATTCAAAAGAATGAAGAAAAAATATACACTATAATCCAACACAAATTTTAATCAATAGACTATTGCACGGATCATACAATTTGTTGTTACAAAAAGAAAGTACAGAAAATTATAGAAAAATTAGACTTTTATCCAATCTTCAACCTCCAAGATAGTTTCAACAACCTCTTATTTGAGTTCAACAAGGTTTATAAAATATTCTCCACCAAATACAAAATGATTCAACTTCCCAAACTAACATTTGAATGAGATGACTGTTGGTCTTCCTATTTTGTGCACTTTTACAACCTTTCATTATTTCATTTTGACAACTTAGCACTTTTTTGCACATTTTGAAAACTCTACCACCTAAACACCTAAGCATTATCACAAATGACTTATTACATCCTCAAATTTTCTTAGTGACCTTATTTAGGCACAATTCACTTAAAATCTACATCCTAGACCTAACACCCATGAATGGATTAACATGCTTGAATGGTGCCCTTGCACCAAGAAGAACTTGTTTTGCATGAGATAAATAATTATGAGATAGATGAATATATGTTTTCAAGCATAGTAGAGGAATTCTACTCAAAGCTTGATGCCAAGCCATCACTAATTGAATCTAAAGAGTGTGAGCAGCATAACCAATTAGACAGAGCAATCATGATTCCGTTTGAATCACATGAGCTAACTCATTCTAACTAGCAAAGTGTGGTTGAAGAAGCAACTCATAAGCATGAGACCGAAATGGAGAGTTCTAATTTTTCCATCTCAAGGGGATGTCCTATCAGGCACTTATCCAAAATTGAAGCCAACAAAGTGATACCTTTCAGGTTTGCACCCAAGCATGAGTTTCCATTAGAAGATGAATATAAACATGAAGTTGTAGCAAGAGGTGAATGGACACAACTCACTTATCCATTTCAAAACCAAAATAGCAGTGTGCATGCACAGTAGGGAGAAATAAGTAATTTTACCTATTTTCTTCAAGAGGTTTTACAAAATTTTAAAACATTTGTATTTGTCCTTCATCTTCTCTTGGTTGTTTATAACCATTTGAAACATTTCATGTTATTGAAAATGAGGGGCTGCTATTTCAGTCAGCCTATTAATGGGTTTGTTTGACCATCTTCTTTGCTAGTTAGTGTAGGATAGGTTAGAATAGGTTTAGTTGCAAATTTTATTTCCCTAAGTGTTGTTTTTCATAGTTAGGTTGTTTGGTTTGGTGTTTTGGTGTGTTTTGAATAAGTTTCCAAGGTGTCTCATGTTGGTCTAGTGAGTTACAACAACATACAAGGTTGTTTTTGAGTTGTGTCAGCTTTTAGATGACTTAGTACCCAATGGATAAGCTTCAAGCAACTAGTCAAGATATTTAATGAAAACATATAGCAAATGCTAAAAATGTTATTTGATTTTTCTTCTAGCTAAATCAGGTAACTTATTATTGTGTTTTCATTTAAACATTAAAGATACATCATTTTCTACTAAATTTCATTCATGGGTATAAAGGATTGTCAAATGATTGCATTATTACGCTTTGCACCTAACACAATAAGAAAGAGAACCAACATGTTTTGTAAATGTAATATTTATTGATGATCATAAGTGTATATCGTAATTTCAAGGAAGCCAAGGACTAACTATTCTAATTTATGAAGAAAAGACTATATGCTTATAGATAAAAAGAAAGAAATGCACATAAAATGAAAAGTGGACCCGTCATTGCTCGGAATGATGAAACTTGCTGTCTTGTCCTTTGATCATCTATCTTCCCGCTTGTCCCACTTTTTTGACACTCTCTTGTTGTCTTAGTTTCTTGCATCTGAAAAATAGAGTGTTGTTAGAGAAAATGAAAGGTAACTAATCAAAATATGTGCAAAACATCCATACACATATAATTTGTTGTCCATAAGCATTAAAATAGACAACATACCATAGGTGTCCAGGAAAACAAAGGAGCAATCAAACACACCTATCATATGCTTTGTTTATCTAACATGTTTCCTTTTTTCCTTGTGCAGGTATAAGAAAAATCTTTGTTATTGTTTTGTCTGGGCTTGATTACAACATGGAGAAATGTGCCCCTATGAGGTTTGAGCTTAAGTATGCCTCTTATGTTTTAGGAGGGATAGGAATTATTAAAACGAATCAAATCAATGATAAACATATTTGATGCATTAAATCAATATGAATCACACCATGGATCAACTTTCTAATATCATATTCAAAAGATGCAATAAACAATGAACTATCAAGTAATTTACTTTCATCTTTTCACAATGAATAACTAATAGGCTGCCACTACTAAAAAGGGTAGTACTTTTGCTGATATGTTCAATCTTCTTAAGTGGATCCAAGATCCATTTTATTAAAGAATCAACTACTTTGTGAGCATCAAGCATAGATGCGCTAAGTTCAATTATAGATGCAACAAGGGTATGCAGACCATGAAAAACAGCCCTTATGGCAAAAAAAATTCAGAAAAACAGAGTTAGGCAACTTGGATGTAAAATTTGAATAAGTTATCTATATTATTTCCAAAAAAATATCTAAGAATAGAATTTGTAGAAAATTGAATGTAGTTTCAATCATTAGGTTTATTTTTTTAAATCTATTTGCAAATTTGAAATTTCAATGTAGGTACTAAATTTTAGGAAATATAATAGTATGTCCGATCACCCCAATCAATAAATGATATTTTTTTTATAAGATTTTAGATATAAGTAGAGGACTCATTTCTAGATGTGATGCATATTTTTTTGTAATTTTTTTCCAAGTAAATAATTAATTATTAGTTTTTTATTACAACTTTTAAAAAATATAAAAACTTGTATGTCTGACTGCCTTAACTTGGTCAAAACTTCATGAAATTTAATTTTTCTTTTTTAATCCTATAGTATGTGAAGCATAGAATGTGATGCATGTTTGGATTCAAAAATTTGATATGATTTTAAATAATTTTTTTCTAATCAGTTTACCAATCGACTTTAGTCAGAATTAAATAGAAATGAATAATTATTTATTAAATTCAAGGTAAAGCATAATTTATATTGGTGGAAAGCTGAGAATGTCCTTTAAAAACCCTTTTCATTTCATCAATTTTGGGTAAAAAAAAAGTCATCAACCACATGCCCTACAAATACCCATCATATCACCACTTTTTGGCCCATCATGATCTTGCACATACCCCAAGTTCAATTATGCATCCATCAATAAGTGATGGAGAAACTATCAAGTCCTATCTTAAACCATCATGAGTCATATGGAGCAGCAAGTAAGAACAAGGACAACAACAAAGAATTCATACTACAAGACAAAAAACACAATAGGAGTTTTACTTGTCAATGTTTGCTCCTCAAGAATCTTGGGATACTTTATAGAAAAGTATGCTTATAAATATCAACAAGGGATTCATAGATAAAGATGTGTCACAATGCCAATGCAATGCAGGAGAGGGAAGCACAATGATGCAAAAAAATCTTTCAAGTTTTGTGCATTTGAGATGAAGGGATGCATTATGATTAAAACATGCAGCTATTGAAAGATAGTAACAAAATCCCCTTAAAGGGCTGTCACACAGATATACAATGTGAAATTCCATAATGAAAATTAAAAGAGACCCAAGAAACTCTATGCAAGAGAAAAGGATAGAGTCCTAAGAGATTCAAACACAATGATAATAGTGCATTGTAGTCATAAAAGGAGGGTAATACTGGACCTTTCTCCAATCAACATGGATCAAAGTAAATGAAGGAAAAATTTGGAGCCAAAGTACATATGAAAAGTGCACAAACATTGAAAGGAGGTTCAAAAAGTAAGAAGTACTCATTCATGAATTACAAATAATGGTACCAAACACATATTTTGTTTTGTATCTAAGATAAGAAACATTCTTTTCATATGTTGTTTTTCAAATTGTCAAGTAGGCTCTTGCATTTTCAATAAGTAAGAACACTTCTTTGAATATGAATGAGAATGAAAATAAATCAACATGAACAACTTATGCTTTAATGAAGCTTTGATGCCAAAATTCAAAGTAAATAAATAGGGGTACAGTGATTTTTGTCACCACTTGTCCTTTTCATTTTCAAGTTTAAATGGAGTAGGTACAACAAGGTCATGTTTCTTTTACTATCAACATCCATGGAGAATGGTTCTCTTTTGTCTTCATATGTAAGCCATAAAATTTTCCTCTCAATTAGCACAGACTCTATAAAGAGTTATAAAAGGTGGACAATCATCTACATAAATGAAGGAGGATAGTGAACATGGAGAATTTCTTTTGTCTTGATCAAAGACTCATAGCAGGAGTTTGTAGAGTCATTGCACCATGCAAGTGCTAGTAGTAAGACAACATGAGGGGCTGTCATTGAAAGGAGAGTATGGTATACTCTAATAGAGCAGCCCCAAGCATCATAGCAGCCATAGGAATTGAACATGGGGTGATAGTCATGAAGATTAAGTGATCACAGAATAGTCATCACTCACAACAGAAACAATGCATTTCAAGCAACAGTGAACAAGTGGAACCGTCACATGATGACCAAAATTGCCTCTCATAGTTATATCAAAATGCAGATTACAGCTCTTATCATATCACATCATAGATTCAAGATTATATTATAGAAAATTATCTATTTGAATCTTTGAACAAAACAACATTTACAACTTCATAAGTTTGATCCAGTGAGAACAATTCACTAGATGGAGAAGAAAATTCAAAGTAAACAAACAGGGGATAGTCATCTGATGCATATTATGGAATTTTTTTTCATGACTTTATCTATGAGTTGCAAGAGTGCCAAAAGAAATAGTGAAATCTATCATTTCTTGCATTTTCTTTTAATATATAATGTCAAAGATATGCTATAGAACTGCCATGTTGATAGTTGAATCTCTACTCAAATCATTGCCAACTTGGAGATTCAAAGCAAAACAAGGGACATCCCTATATATCTATGGTTTTGAAATTCCATAAGTACTATTCACAGTGAAGCAAATATGCATGACAACTATGCCAATCTCAGAGGATCATGTGAATATGATAGTCATTATGGATCTTAATGAGTAGTTTCAGTTACAAATATGACTAGCATTCCAATGTTGCATTTAGAAAAATAGAGTGAGCATTCTATTTTCAAATGGAGGAAAGGAGAGTAAATGCTGATTTATCATTATTCTTTGTGCAATGGCATTGAATCATTTTTGCATAAATTTCAAATTTCTATCATTGTTGCATATATATTTTTAGAGAAAAGGAAAAACTCACAGCCATGAAAAGTTTTCAGAAAGAGAAAAATGCATCAAAACCCCAAGTTTTTCTCTTCATGGTTGTAGCTTGAAGAGTTGGTATTCTTCACAAAAATGACAAACCCACTTGAAATTTTTATCAGAGGTTAGAAATGCAAGATATGGGGAGAGTCTTTTTTGTTCTTTCTTCACAAAATGCACATGGGTTTCAAACCCTCTTTCATGAAATCAAAATGCAACAAACCCAGTTGTTCATTCATGGTCGCAACCTGGTAAATGTCAGTATTTTCACAATGACAAGAACCCACTTGGATTTTTGTAAAGAAATTACAAGTTCATAGATGATAAAAGAAATATCATGGAGTTTTTTTTAGAATGAACAAAAATGTGTCAAGTTCCAACTATTCCTTTATGGCTACGGCCTAACAGAAAATCCAAAAAACCCAATTATTTATTCATGGCCACGGCCTGAAAAAGTCCCTTTTCTTCAAAAGACACAAACCCACTTTGGGTTTTGAAAAGAAATTACAAACACAGAGGGGAAAAAGGGTTTTTCTTCCATCATACCTATAGAAGGTGTCATTTTCTGAAGAGATATAAGTTCTACATACAAAAATATCATGAGAAGACCATGAGATCGAGCTCACAAATGAGATGTTAAGGAAAAAATAGAGGCCAAACTTACAAGATAAGTGCATGGGGTATGCAAAAGAAAAGCTAAATACCTTCACCTTTTGTCACTGGATGAAGCTCGAAATGAGCTTTTATTTGCATGAAACAAAGAGAGAAGAGCAAGGTACAACTTGGAGCTACTTCAGTCTGAGTTGTTCATTTTCATTAAAATGAAAGTTTGTTTTGCCATAGAAACCTGCACAGAGCTTCGTAAGATCACCCAAATCAGCCAGGCCTAAAGGCAAGCAATTAGAGAATAAAATCAACAAAAATTCTGTATCAGAAGTGTTTAGAGTCGTGGACCATATTTGATTACTAAATGGTGGAAAAACCTAGGTTTCTGTTAAAAAGAAGCTACCTCATTTTTATAGTATTTTGGTCATAGGAAATCACATAGAATCTATAACGCCCGCCATGCAAACCCCAAAGAACAACCACATAAAAAGCACACAATTTTTTTTTTTTTAAATATAATAATATACAATATTAAATAATCATATACTTCATTTCATTACAACACAAATGACATAACCAACTTTGTTCTTTGGGGCACGCGAGGTCACATCGAAATAAACACTACAAGCGTCAACACAAAGATACCATACGAACAATAAGGAACTATAAATGCCAACATAACATGAATACATAGATTCCATCATAAAGTAATACCATGAGGAATTTCACAAAGCCAAGTAAGGATACAAAGTTGATAACTACATTACAACATCTTTTAATTATACATCATATCCATATAGTTTACATCATGGTTCCCAATCATGTGGGATGAATACAATATACAAGATTTCTCAACAGAGTATAAAGATCTTCTGGTACAAACTTCAATAGTATGAGACTAGGCCAATGAACGCTGATGGGGAACCCAACGGTGTGCGGAGCACGTTCCACCCGACCACCCCCATGCTAAGAGGTGACAGGGAAGTAACCCCAACCAAGACTATCAACCAACAAGAACTGAGGTACAAACATAACAAGAAGTACCAAACATAGAGCCATAACACAATACTCCAAATTGCAATAAAACAATTCAACAACATCATATCACAGTACCATAAAAGTACAAGGTCATAAGTCAAATATCAATGAGATCATACAAGACCACAAAGTACACCAAAGATGTATCAAGGCAATAATCCATAAATCAATATAAGTCCATTCAACAACAATCTAAACCAACTCCCATAACATACTTCCAGAGGAACACAATTAAATAAATACACATGGGCAACTAGGGGAGAGTGTCATTGCATAGTCCTACATGGGCTATCCTGTGCTCTTCCTCCCAACTGGAGGTGCCGGTCCCATCTATAGCTATCCTGTGCCCTTCCTCCAAACTAGAGGCGCTGGTCCATAGGCTGACTCATGCGGAGCCGTAAACCTCTCGTGAAGACGAGGTTATGACCTTGCCGACCACAACCTTCTCAGCCTTCCATTAGTCTGCAGAAGCACTAATGAAGACGAGGCATCCATATTTTTTAATCTTATAATGATATTACTACCCAACCCTCCTAAGTTAATTATTAGGTTTTCACTTGATTACTAACTCGCTCGTGGGTTATCCTGTGCCCTTCCCCTTACATGGGGTGTCAGCCCCCACGAGGAGCCAGTCTCCCTAGAGACCCAACCAAAACCAAAAGGTAATAGGGGTTGTACCATTCCAATCATGAACATTGAAATACAACAATAAAAATAATACGCGAGGCATAACCCAACTCACAAATAAATACCATATCAAAATCCCACAACTCAATACACCCCATTCTCAAAACATAACATAACAGAAGCTCATAATGAAAAGATATAAATTTAGAAAAAATCACAATCCTCTGGAAGACATCAGTTTTCAGAATACTCTCATTACACAAATGGGTTCCCACACCAATGAACTGACAATTTCCCGAACCCAACTAATTTACAAGATACAATTCACAAGGGTACACAAATAACTTACTTAAATTCCACAATAAATTATGTTTTCACAATACTCATATTAAAGTAAGAATTAAATAATAGTGCTAACATAAATACAGAAATTGTCTTTTAACTTATAATATCATTTGGATATTTATAATTTAACAAATGTAATAGCAATTCCTTTCTATTTTCATAATTTTATTACTAAAATAAATTTATGTTTTTACTCAGATCAGAATAGAAACAGTATGATTACAGTAGAATTAATTGATCAATTTACCAGTTAAAAAGATGACTTTCAGTATATAACTAAAAAAATTAATAAACATATATATATATATATATATATATATATATATATATATATTTATTCATTTATTTACAAGCACAAATATTTTAATACATAAAGAATTATCGCTCAAAATTTATAACACAAGTTTCAAGGTTTATAGAATTCCAACGCTATAAGAGGCGTACGCACAAGTGACGCCCGGCCCAGCGGACAGTCTACGGACTGTACGCAGCAGTCCGAAAGACTGCCGCGGACAGTCCCTAGACTGCCGCGCGAAGCTCTACGGACGGCCAGACGGTGGTTACGGCCGAGGCCGAACCACCATTCGGTCGGCCAAAACAAAGTTAAAAAAAAAAACTTATTAATGTCGTCGGTAGTACGGCCACACACAGAGTTTAAAAAGAATTTTCATTAAATAAATATATGATTACATTTATATGTGTATATATATATTTATCCATATATATATATATATGTATTTATATCTTCGAATACAGAGCCATATAAATAAGTGCTTGATTTAATATACACATATAAATAAGATGTAATTATAAAATATATGTATATATATATATTTGCTCACAGATGTATATATATATGAATATTTATAAATACACATTAAAATATGAATGTATATAAACAAAGCAAAGATATACAGATCTAGAGTTCACACTAAGGGAATTATTTCTTTTTCCAGGACATAACAACAATAACACTGTTTATTTCCAAAACCCAACCAACATTTCATTTTTATAATAACAGTGCAGAACATTTCCTAGAACCAAAATCACACATTTAATTTTCAAAACTCAAAAGAAAATCATTTCACGAAAACAATTTGTATTTCATTTGCTATTCAGAATAAAAAGAAATAGACAACGAAAAACTTGGAGTCCTTCGCCTGTAGATGATTTTGATGGAGTTCCCTCTCTTGTGCTCAATCTAGTTCCTTTCTGCAGGATAAATCCTCCACTGTCGAATGCTTTTAGCAACAAATCCTGAATCCTCTTTAGGCTCAACCTTCTCCAATCTATTACAGAATCCCCCGAAAAGAAGAATGTCTTCTCGTACAAAGAAATCCCTTTAGTAAAATCAACACCCCGCAAAACTCTTCCGTTTCCTCTTCCCGTGAATACCAGAAGTCACTTCTCTGGAAATAAACAAAAATAATTGTTAACCCAAGATTCCTTCTGTTGCCTTTTTACATGCATTGGCATTTCAATTTTTTTTTCTTCATCATGCATTCGTTGCAATGAATGCCCATAATTTTCCTTCCGTTACAGGCATATCTTATTTGACCAATTAAATATTTAATATATATACAAGTCCACATAATTTAACTCTTTATTTATTTATTTCCTTATCTTATATTTCATCACCATAAAACATTTATTACTTAAACATATGCCAATTAAAATAATTGAATCAACCATTTGAATGACTTCCAAAATAAATCTAATAATTTAACAAACTACAACATTTATTTATTTATTAATTTATGCTTTATTTTATTAATTGTTTAATTATTTAAATCACAACATAAAACCATACACCACATTAGATAAGTCATAAAATCACAGTTACATACAAAGACTAACGTAACAACAAAATGGCTATGACCAAGATGCACAAAACCAAGAAGGTACAAGGCAGTTGACATCTTGGGACGGGGCTACTTTCCATGTCACCTTTGTTCAACTTCCTGCCGTTGGGTTGGTTCGATGCTCGCCCTGTCCTATCAAAATAGGTGGAATCGAGTCTTATTCCTGCAAAGCCTACATCCAACAAGGTGATACACAACATACATACATATAATCAATTACAAAGCATCGTGAGAAGGATTTGCAGTGTAGCAGGGCGCTCGCGAACAAGTGATGCTACCCTATCCCCTCACCAAATGATATCATCATCTATTGCATTATAGAATTACATTAATTTGCATCAACATCATCAATTACTATTCTCTAGCCTACTGCATTCCAATTAACTCCATCAAAACAATCGTAATAAAAATGTCAGTATAATATCCATGGCATCATAAGAGTAATATAATCAATAACAATCTAAGCTACCACAACATAACATCAACAGTATCATCAAAACCACAATGTGCTAAAAAAAACCACAAAGAATGTCAAGAACAAGCAGCAACATAAGGGGTATTACATCCTCCCCCCAAGAATTCGGCTTACTCCTAGAAGCCAAGAAAGATAAGGATAAGAATCTCGATACGAGGCATCCTCCCATGTAGTCAAGCTCATTCGGGTCCCACTCCAACCATACCTCGATCAACTGAAGCTCCCCTATGTCTTGGAGACCTTTCTCTTTCTCTCTCAACCTGTTGATCCCCATTAGGTCTAGGACCCAATCTATCAAGAATCTCACCCAAAACACACTGCAACTGACCATCCAACCCCGGCTGTTCTGGATTTTTTCCACCACCTGACGGATTTTTCTGAGAATTCTATTGCTCCTCCGACTCAGAAACCATGAAAACTTGGCGGTGAAGGACTCAATTGGTTGGCTCCATGGCCACCACCTCGGCCTCTTCCTCGACCTCTACCTCTACCTCTACCTCTGCCTCCAGGCATGCTTCTGCACAACCAGACAAAGGTACATATGAGCTCAAGAGCCAAAACACAAAGGTTTCCTAATGGACATAACTACCCAGAGACCCCAGCATTTGCAACCTTGGCTTTGATACCAAGTTGTAATGCCCACCATGCAAACCCCAAAGAACAACCACATAAAAAGCACACCATTTTTATTTTTTTTAAATATAACAATATACAATATTAAATAATCATATACATAATCATATACTTCATTTCATTACAACACAAATGACATAACCAACTTTGTTCTTTGGGGCACGCGAGGTCACATCGAAATAAACACTACAAGCGTCAACACAAAGATACCATATGAACAATAAGGAACTATAAATGCCAACATAACATGAATACATAGATTCCATCATAAAGTAATACCATGAGGAATTTCACAAAGCCAAGTAAGGATACAAAGTTGATAACTACATTACAACATCTTTTAATTATACATCATATCCATATAGTTTACATCATGGTTCCCAATCATGTGGGATGAATACAATATACAAGATTTCTCAACAGAGTATAAAGATCTTTTGGTACAAAACTTCAACAGGATGAGACTGGGCCAACGAACGCTGATGGGAAACCCAACGGTGTGCGGAGCACGTTCCACCTGACCACCCCCGTGCTAAGAGGTGACAGGGAAGTAACCCCGACCAAGACTGTCAACCGACAAGAACCGAGGTACAAACATAACAAGAAGTACCAAACATAGAGCCATAACACAATACTCCAAATTGCCATAAAACAATACAATAACATCATATCACAGTACCATAAGAGTACAAGGTCATAAGTAAAATATCAATGAGATCATACAAGACCACAAAGTACACTAAAGATGTATCAAGGCAATAATCCATAAATCAATATAAGTCCATTCAACAACAATCTAAACCAACTCCCATAACATACTTCCAGAGGAACACAATTAAATAAATACACATGGGCAACTAGGGGAGAGTGTCATCGCATAGTCCTACATGGGCTATCCTGTGCTCTTCCTCCCAACTAGAGGCACCGGTCCCATCTATGGCTATCCTGTGCCCTTCCTCCAAACTGGAGGCACCGGTTCATAGGGTGACTCATGCAGAGCCGTAAACCTCTCGTGAAGACGAGGTTACGACCTTGCCGACCACGGCCTTCTCAGCCTTCCATTAGTCTGCGGAAGCACTAATGAAAATGAGGCATCCATATTTTTAAATCTTATAATGATATTACTACCCAACCCTCCTAAGTTAATTATTAGGTTTTCACTTGATTACTAACTCACTCGTGGGTTATCCTGTGCCCTTCCCCTTAAACAGGGCGCCACCCCCACGAGGAGCCACTCTCCCTAGAGACCCAACCAAAACCAAAAAGGTAACAGGAGTTGTACCATTCCAATCATGAATATTGAAATACAACAATAAAAATAATACACGAGGCATAACCCAACTCGCAAATAAATACCATATCAAAATCCCACAACTCAGTACACCCCATTCTCAAAACATAACATAACAGAAAGCTCATAATGAAAAGATATAAATTCAGCAAAAATCACAATCCTTTGGAAGACATCAGTTTTCAGAATACTCTCATTACACAAATGGGTTCCCACACCAATGAACTGACAATTTCCCGAACCCAACTAATTTACAAGATACAACTCACAAGGGTACACAAATAACTTACTTAAATTCCACAATAAATTATGTTTTCACAGTACTCATATTAAAGTAAGAATTAAATAACAGTGCTAACATAAATACAAAATTGTCTTTTAACTTATAATATCATTTGGATATTTATAATTTAACAAATGTAATAGCAATTCCTTTCTATTTTCATAATTTTATTACTAAAATAAATTTCTGTTTTTACTCAGATCAAAATAGAAACAGTCTGATTACAACAGAATTAATTGATCAATTTACCAGTTAAAAAGATGACTTTCAGTATATAACTAAACAAATTAATAAACATATATACATATAAATATATATATATATATATATATTTATTCATTTATTTACAAGCATGAATATTTTAATACATAAAGAATTATCGCTCAAAATTTATAACACAAGTTTCAAGGTTTATAGAATTCCAACGCTATAAGAGGCGTACGCACAAGTGACGCCCGGCCCAGCGGACAGTCCACGGACTAGACAGTCCAAATACTGCGCGCGAAGCTCCACAGACGGCCGGACGGTGGTTACGGCCGAGGCTGAACCACCATTCGGTCGGCCAAAACAAAGTTAAAAAAAAAAAACTTATTAATGTCGTCAGTAGTACGGCCACACACAGAGTTTAAAAAAATTTTCATTAAATAAATATATATGATTACATTTATATGTGTATATATATATTTATCTATATATATACATATATATATGTATTTATATATTTCGAATACAGAGCCATATAAATAAGTGCTTGATTTAATATACACATATAAATAAGATGTAATTATAAAATATATGTATATATATATCTGCTCACAGATGTATATATATATATATGTATGAATATTTATAAATACACATTAAAATATGAATGTATATAAACAAAGCAAAGATATACAGATCCAGAGTTCACACTAAGGGACTTATTTCTTTTCCCAGAATAGAACAATAGTAACACTGTTTATTTCCAAACCCAACCAACATTTCATTTTTATAATAACAGTGCAGAACATTTCCCAGAACCAAAATCACACATTTAATTTTCAAAACTCAAAAGAAAATCATTTCATGAAAACAATTTGTATTTCATTTGCTATTCAGAATAAAAAGAAATAGACAGAGAAAAACCTGGATTCCTTCGCCTGTAGATGATTTTGATGGAGTTCCCTCTCTTGTGCTCAATCCAGTTCCTTTCTGCAGGATAAATCCTCCACTGTCGAATACTTTCAGCAACAAATCCTGAATCCTCTTCAGGCTCAACCTTCTCCAATCTGTTACAGAATCCTCCCAAAAGAAGAATGTCTTCCCGTACAAAGAAATCCCTTAAGTAAAATCAACACCCCGCAAAACTCTTCCGTTTCCTCTTCCCATGAATACCAGAAGTCACTTCTCCGGAAATAAATAAAAATAATTGTTAACCCAAGATTCCTTCTGTTGCCTTTTTACATGCATTGGCATTTCAATTTTTTTCCTCATCATGCATTCGTTGCAATGAATGCCCATAATTTTCCTTCCGTTACAGGCATATCTTATTTGACCAATTAAATATTTAATATATATACAAGTCCACATAATTTAACTCTTTATTTATTTATTTCCTTATCTTATATTTCATCACCATAAAACATTTATTACTTAAACATATGCCAATTAAAATAATTGAATCAACCATTTGAATGACTTCCAAAATAAATCTAATAATTTAACAAACTACAACATTTATTTATTTATTAATTTATGCTTTATTTTATTAATTGTTTAATTATTTAAATCACAACATAAAACCATACACCACATTAGATAAGTCATAAAATCACAGTTACATAAAAAGACTAACGTAACAACAAAATGGCTATGACCAAGACACACAAAACCAAGAAGGTACAAGACAGTTGACATCTTGGGACAGGGTGACTTCCATGTCACCTTTGTTCAACTTCCTGTCATTGGGTTGGTTCGATGCTCGCCCTGTCCTATCGAAATAGGTGGAATCGAGTCTTATTCCTTCAAAGCTTGCATCCAACAAGGTGGTACACAACATACATACATATAATCAATTACAAAGCGTCGTGAGAAGGATTTGCAGTGTAGCAGGGCGCTCGCGAACGAGTGATGCTACCCTGTCCCCTCACCAAATCATATCATCATCTATTGCATTATAGAATTACATTAATCTGCATCAACATCATCAATTACTATTCTCTAGCCTACTGCATTCCAATTAACTCCATCAAAACAATCGTAATCAAAATGTCATTATAATATCCATGGCATCATAAGAGTAATATAATCAGTAACAATCTAAGCTACCACAACATAACATCAACAGTATCATCAAAACCACAATGTGCCAAACAAAGCCACAGAGAATGTCAAGAACAAGCAGCAACATGAGGGGTATTACATAATCTGTCAAGAAATTGCCATGATAGAGCCCAATAGATTCCTCGTTGAACCCCTTATTAGCAGCCAAAAGGTAAACTATTCAAGGGTTCATGAAATGAATGTGCTTTTTGTATTTTTCCAAAAAAAATTTGTTAGGGTTAGAAACCCTATTGATTCCAACCAAAGGTATTTTTGACCTTTGTTTTAAAAATTCCAAGCATAATTTAATGTTTTCCATGGTCAAATGGGTCTTATGCCTTAGGCATTTTTTTCCTTATGTTGCATTTTCAAAACTTAGGCTATTTTTGCCTTGTGATTGCCAAAACCATGCCTTAGTGTATTTCATGTCTCTTTGAAAAATTGATAAGTCCTCAAGACTTATGTGATGTATTAGGTCGAGCCTTGTCTCCCAATTGCCTTGTGATTATTATCTTATTATGCCTTTGCAAAGTGATGACTAGACAACATACCAAAAATGTGGGTCAAACAGGTTGAAGACATGTGTGAGCAAAGTGATGACTAGCCAACATGGAAAAAGTGTGGGAGGTTGTCTTTGACTATTTTTGGAGGGAATGGGCTATTTGGAGGTAGTTTTGTTACATTTTTAGTGTTACTATGGTCTTGGCTTGACTTGTTGTGGAGGACAATTTGTAGTGATTTTAGAAGGTTCTTTTTGGTCTTTTCTGCTACATCTGACCATAATCTTCTAGATGGACTTGTGTGAAGGAGTTGTTTGAATTTTTGCTTAAGTAACTTCAAATTGTATTGTTGAAGTTATTTCTTTCTTTCTTTCTATAGGCATTGTAGCTTACTTTGGAGCTTTTTTTAGGAAGAGGACAACATTGTGACTCAATATCAAACATTTATAACAATATGTAACACCATTTTTATTAATGAAATTCATTGTTTTACCTTCTTAGAAGCTACTTAATTGTGTGCAGTGTGGTGATTGATTAATGTTCTTGTGAGTTTTTATAACTCCTTGAATGTTTGTATCATTTTAGCACCTTTAGGTAGAATAAACATATATTTTTGTAGGTTGTAAGTTGTGCATTGGTTCAATAGTTATTTTAGTTGTGGAGAGTTTTTCCCTTCACAGTGGCAAGTGAACCAAGCCTCCTTGCAAAACACTTATGCATTGATATGTTAAAATATCTGAGTTGTGTTAAGCTGAGTTTTTTGATGAAATTGTGCATTAAAGCAGTTGTATAGGTTTGAGAAATCAAATCAGATTCATCACCATAGGGGTTTAGTTTTCTTTTCATGTTTTTTCCTCCCCTTCTCCTACTAAGGAATAGTTTAGGTGACACCAAAAGGGGATCCAACCCATAATCTTGAGGTCTACCTTCATGATAGGATACCCACAGTATAAAAGTAGTCCCATGTTGCTCCAAATTTGTTGAGTTCTTTCACAACTTGGTAGAGGGGTGCAAATTTGGATGGTTAACAATAGCAATATGTGTACATAAAACATTTGTATAGTTGTTTTTTTGTGTTCAAAGATTTATGCAATAAAGAGTGAAATTATATGCTCTTTTGGAAGAAAAAAACTGTCTTTTGTAAGTTTAGATATCAAGGAAAAGTAAGTTATGTTTATCTTGTATTCTTTACACTTTAATTAAAATGATAAAGAAAGATGAATTGACTTGGCTTACGGGAATATTTATTTCTCATATATGTAGGGTAGTATGTAGGAAGAAAAAAACAAAATGGAATCTTGGAAACTTATGCATGCATGTACTCAAGAAAACTAAAGTTTAGTTTGCTATTGATTTACAAAGTGATCCAATTTACTCTTGTAGGAAATATAGGAAAATAAAATAGGAACTCTAGAAAAACTTGTGACATTGTGGAAACAACTTTCAGATTTAGAAAAGAACCACCATATTAAATTTTGATAGAACCTTTAGTTCAATAAACAAGTGAGATTAGATGAACAAATAAATTCAAGAGACAAGTTTGTGCGCTACTATATGTATAGATTGAGTGAATATGAAAATTTACAACTATGTGGACATTAAAACCATGGTAAGTGATGGATAAAATCGAACAATAAATATTAATGTGAACTTACATAAATAAAGTTAATAGAACTAAAGTAAAATAAAACCATATACATAATTAATTAATTATAATATAAAATACAACAAATAAGAAAATTAGAAAACAAATATTATAAAAACTATATTCAATAAAAAAATTAAAAAAAATTAAATATAATTAAAAACTTTATTTAACATCAAATTTTATTTAAACATTTATACTAAACTTGATAGCCCACTTGTGATGGTCGACCATCATAGGCCGCCATCACATACGGCTAAGGGGCTGCCCAAGGTGTAGCCTTAGTAGAAGGGTTGCAGCCTATGGGCTGGAATGCCCTCCCTACTTCAAAAAAATTATACCCGTTTTAATTTTCTTCCAATCTGTAATGACTGGCAAGGAATTTAGCGACCAAGTAGGGTGGTCAGTTAAAAAAATAGAGAGACTAATTTACTCTGAAAATAATTTGTATGTTCAAATCAGAACCAAACTAAAACCCCATCTTATTCTACATTGAAATCCATTTGCCATTAATGAAATGGAAAGCAGTGACTCAAGCAATGCAAATAAGTCAATTGAAGAATTGTAAAGCTTTGGCGGTTGATCTAGAATAAATTTCTAGACAGTAGGATCAAAGAGAGAGAGAGTGATTTCATATGCTGGAATTTTTTTTTTTACAATATTCATGAATACAAATCCATTCTGAAAAAAGTGCCCGAGAATCTTGCAAATGTAACATTTTATTTCCTCCAAAGTCTGAAAACAAGAATTAGTTCAATGGAGAATTTAGTAATAAGATTTGAAATTCTAGTTAAAATTAGTAAATGATTCATATAATTTCTTATTAAATTTATGAACCATTTCATATGAAGCGAAATGATGTACTAATTGTAGCTTAAAAGTTAATGTAATATAAAATAACTATTTGTAAACTTTAAAAAAAGGATAATATAATGATAAGATTTTGGGTAGTAATTATTCAAATTGGAAAAATTTGAAAATCCATTTAATTTAATAATAGATCCATACGATAAAAACTATTAAACATTAATTTCTATAAGGAAATGTTCATCAAAAACTTAAATAAGAAAATTTAGAATAAATTTCTATAGTCAAGTTTAAACTATCAACTTTTGAATTATAAGAATGCAATCATTGAAAGAATAATGATTATTATTTAAATTAAACAAACTAGTATGTATATAAACAATTAAAGCTATTATTATTTTTGTCTACTAATTGTGCGCCCTTGCTGAGTAAACTTAGCCTACTGGTGAAACAGTGGAAAGCTTCCCTAATTGTGGGCTCAAATTTTGGAAGCTAACCTTAAGAGTAAGTTGGCTCTTATGGTACTCACCTAAAAAATACTTCTTGTTGGGAAAAGGGTAAGAAATATTGCATAAAATAAAACCTATGACTAAGGGTGATGCACCAAATTTGATTACCTAAAACTTGAATAGCTACTTTTACATAGTTTAAATCAACAAAAAACTTCAACATGCATTACTCAAGACTTATATGATTTTACATCAGTGTTTCATAAGAATATTATAACACTCACAATCCTAGAAGGAATACATACACTCTTTACAACTTGAACTACTTGCATTCCAACACAACTTACAACCTACAAACATACATATTTCTTCTGCATAAAGGTGCTAACAATGAGACACAACAACAAGGATCACATGTATCACAAGAAAATTGCATCAATAATTTAACCACAGACAATAACATAGATTTTGAGAAGGAAAAATTGCTTAAATTTATTGATCTCCAAAGGTGTAATACTACTATACATGTCTGTAAAAGAGTTACAATGTTGTCTCTTGCTGAAAGAACTCCAAAATGAGTTACAATATAGCATGAGAATGAGAAAAACTAACTTCAAAAATGATGTTTGAAGTTACTTTATGCTTTTCCAAGTATGTCCACAAAGATAAGAACTTCAACCTCCTTTGGTCATGCACAACAATAAAGCCTATTTTTTATCCCCTTAAAAAACTCTAAAAAGGCTTTAAAATGAAGAAAAGGTCAAGCCTTCACCTCTCCTACCATAAAAGCACTTAAAAATTCTTCTAGATGCTTTCAAACCCTCCAAAAATGAGACAAAATAGTTCCTGTATCTCTTCCACTTGTTGGATAACTTGCCAAACCTCCCCCTAGATGCTTGGCATAAACCATAAATCCTCAACTATATCCCTTTGACCATAACTTGAAAGAACATGCCTACAATTACATAGCATTAATAACTTAGTGATTTATAACTTATCACTTTATAATATTCTTTACATTCCAAATCAGCTTTTAACTCTTGCAAGAATAAAGGGGACACTTGGTTCAGCCTTGTCTTGAAAAGTTATACTTTGCGAATTATGCAAAAGGGAAACACAAAGCATAAAGCATTTAAAAATTTACACAAGGGTGTATTAGTTTATGAATGAAATATTTTTAAAACAAAGGCAAAAAATGCTAGTTGATGGTTGGCTAAACTTTAGGGCAAAAAGAAACCCTAAGGAAGCCCACATCCAAACTCATTCCACATTTCATTTTCTTACTTTGCATTCTTTTTTGAGGGCACCGCCATGGTCTGAACCCGAGCTTTCATGGAGTGTCTAGAGTTTTTTCTGGAGCTTTCATATGCAGATCTCTGTGTTGAAGCCGAGTTGGGTAAGCTCTAGTTGTATACACATTTCCCTTTTTCCATCATTATTTTTGAATAACATGTTGTTTCGAGCTCTATTATGTAGAAAATAATTTTTATTTTTTATTTTTCGTAATTTTCTCTTCATACTCGATTTTGATAAACTTCATGATCTTGTTTCTAAGAAAATGAAAACAAAAAATCCTTCTCTACACTCGACCCTTGAAGGAACAACTAAAAGTCTAGAACTAATTTAACTTTTATCTACAAAACTTAAGTCTAGAGAACCCTCAATCACCATTAATATTCTACGTTTTAATTTTCTAGAGAAGAGAAATGAAACACCCCATAAATGTTCCTGCATTTATAAAAACATTTCACCCATTATTTATTTTGAGTATGTAATGTTTCTAGGTTTCATTTGCATTAATAGAGGGTTTTATTTCTCGAGCTTCTATCTCAGGCCATAACTTGATCACTTGTATTTTCTAGAAGATGAAGGGAAAAAACCCTCCACTCTTAACACTCGGTGTCTGTGAACCCTCATTCTTCTATGTATTTTCCTGCTCAATGCTTTGATTCTTTTGCAAGAAATAATGGTGAGGAAGTATTGCAGGTTTATATCCATTTTGCAGGTCATGGGTTCCATATTTTGTAGATCATGGCCATCCCTTTGCATACTTTGCATAGAATATGAAGGAAACTCTGCATATCTTTTCCTCTTAAAAAATCTTGCTCTAAGTATTATTTTTGCAAGGTCTATCAAGGGTTTTATTTTTAAAAACCACTATAGCTCGAGCTCAAAAATCCTTGTAAGCATATTTTGGGTTTGCTCTATTCATCTATAGGTATGCTCAAAGGTTTGCTTTACACAATGCTTTACAAAACTCAACTACCATTTTTATTATTATAGCATGATTTCCTATATGACAGTTTGAAAACTAAGAGGACTTCATTTGATCATTGTTTTCCACTATTTCACTAGCTAAGACCTTGCATGAGTAACATTATTGTTGTCATCCTTGATAAACTTCAAAACCTTGGTTTTAATGACATTCCCTTATGATTTTCACTACTATTGTTCTTGCTCTTTGATTTATTCCTTTAGTGCAATGAATGTCCCTTATAATGATGACTGAGATTTGATTTTTCATTATTGAATTATTTTACTCCACATGTTGTGATGTCAATGAAAAATAATCCAACAATGAAAAATGTACCTATACCTGCATAGTGAACAAACATGTTAGATAAATCAATGAAGCTCAGAATTTGATGGATATTGATGATGATATTCTAATTTTCCTTGATATTTGTAATAACTGTAAAACTGATTAATGCCATATGAGAGTAAGTTATATGTTTGTTGATGTTGTATATGAGGAGAGTAAGCATCCCAAGCTCTAACACCAACTTTTCAATCCCTATAGGTAACTTCCTGAGCAAAGGAGCAACCAAGTGAGAGGAGCTGAAATGCAATGCTCAACTTGGTTTCATTCAAGAAATGATGGATCCCTATTCCTTTCATATACTCATCTTTTTATTTAAATGTATAGTTTACTTTTATATTGCATTGAATTAGTCAATTCCCATGGCTTGTGTGGGACATCATACATCTATAATTATGAATAAAAGATAACAATTTCTGCAAAAGTTGTGCAATCTTTTCTCTTGTAAACACTTGAATAATAAAACTAAAATTTAATTTGATAGCATATTTTGTGTAATGATAAAAAATTTAGCAGAAATTTTATGTGTACCTTTTATCTTTAGTTGCAAATGTTGTTCCAACTCTACCTGATTGAGCTAAAAGAAAAATTAGGTAACGGTTATAAAGAATACCTGCATTTTAAATTGAATTGGGCTTCACATATAAGTAGTCATACAAATATAACAAGAAGTATTCAATTGGGAATTTTTTTTTTATTAAGAGAATTTAGAATTGAACTTGAATGATACATAAGTATCAACCATTCAACCATTATCATTTAACTTAGGTCTCAAAAATTAAGTTTATTTAATTTTTGGTAGAGTCAATTTTATTCTTATCTTATTGGTGTTTATTGTGGAGTTGAGGAAATTATTTTCATTTATATTTAATTTGCAATTACACATGATTATTTTATGTAAAACTACTTAGGGAAATATGGTTCTTCCATTACAAACCTCCTATATATATATATATATATTTATAACATTTCTTAACTAGTTAAACAAAGGGAAACAAATATAGGATAGAAAAGGAAAAAATGTTTTGTTGATAGATTTTTGAACTTATCAAGCTTGAAAGGGTGATTGTTGCTACACCTTAATAGGGTATGTATAGGATCATCACAGAAAAAATAGGCCCTTAAGTGGCAAAAAAATTAGAAAAATTAGAGTTAGGCAACTTGACATAAAAATTTGAATAAGTTATCTATATATTATTTAAAAAAATATGTAAAATAGAATCTGTAGCAAATTGAATGGAGTTTCTAAACTACTAGGTTTATTTTTTTTTAAAAAAAATCTATTTGGTGAAAATTTGAAATTTCAATGTAGTAGTACTTAAATTTCGTGGAAAAAATAAGTAGGTGTCTGTCTTGACTACCCTAACCACAATAAAATGATAATATTTTTTATAAGATTTTAGATATAAGTAGAGGACTCATGTCCGTGATGTGATGAATATTTTTGTAATTTTTCCCCAAGTAAATAATTAATTATGATTTTTATTATAAATTAAAAAAAAAATAAAACTCATATGTCCTAATTAATCTTTAACTTGGTTAAAACTTCATGAATTTTTTTTTTAATCCCATAGTATGTGAAGCATAGAATGATGTATGTTTTAGATTCAAAAAAATGTGATACCATTGCTTTGATTTTTTAATCACCCCATCAATTAGGCTTTAGTCAGAATTCAAATAGAAAATGAATAATAATTTATTAAATTCAAAGTAAAGCATAATTTATATTGGTGGAAAGCTAAGAATCTCCTTTAAAAACCCTTTTTGTTTCATCAATTTTGGGTAAAAAAAAAGTCATCAGCCACATACCCTACAAATACCCATCACATTGCCAATTTTTGGCCCATCATGATCCTATACATACCCCTTAGATACTTAGGAAGATATTTGAAACATCACTATATGAACACTTAGAGTAAAATGCAACTAGAACCATTCATAAGTTAGTTTAAATGATATGATGACACTGTAAACTTGATGTCATTGATTTTAGGTTAACTTTAAAACTTGCATTCTACCTTACTAGCATTAGCGAATAATTTTTTTTTGGTAATAGTGTATGATTTAGGTTGAGTAGATTTTAGGGCATGACATTTGTTGTATTATTAGTTGACGATAATAAGACCCCTAAAGACAACAACATAACCATACTTAATAATCCATCTGAAAATATAATATTCCTACTATTTTCATGAGAGCATTTAATCTATCCCTTGGGCATGGAGAAATAATGAAAATAGTTCTTTGCAACAAATATTTAGGAAGAAAGAAGTAATCCTTGATTATTCCCATTCAAAGAAAATTATTTGTTAGTTTAGAGACAATTACAAAGCAGTATGTTATTCATATAATTAAAATACAAAATACAACAATACTATGATGTAATGACTTACATTCATAAAAAAACACCTAACAAAAACCACATTCAATCCTTGTAGATATCTTTTTTCTCTTTTTAGAACTTCTGGAACACTTACAAATGAAAGAGAGATAACATTTTATGGAGAGAGAAAATCCTATATTAAACCCTTAATTGATACTAGCATATTGAACCCCTTGATTTGCAATTGAAAATGGTATTTGGAATATGCCATTGCATTCTATTTTTCCTCTTATTTTATCTCATTTTTATAATTGAATTTTTCTTGCTCGCGCTTGTTTGCACCCCCGTGAAAGCCCTTTACCATGCTTTAGTGATATATCTCACTTCCCCAATAATAATTTCACTTTTACCTCATGACCTAACTACTCAAGAGAACACTTGGGTCTTGGATCTTGCTATATAAGCAAGGAAACAATTATATCTGATTCCTTGGGTGTTCAAACTACAACCCCCTCATTTAATCTTCCCTATCCCTCGTAGTGGTTTTATTCTTCATGCACCTAGCCACTTAAAACTAAAATATCTATAGTAAAATTCTTCATGCACCTAGCCACTTAAAACTAAAACCTATGGAATAAAAAATTAATAGATACCACTTGGTCAACTGCTTCCACATAGATGGATTTTTTTTTTACTTGAGAGCTTACTTTATCCAAGTCAACTATAAGTAATGTGGACCAATAAAATTTCTATTGCAAACACCTACCTTAGTGAAATTTTCATTTCAATTTCTCCCTTAAGAATGTGATGACACTTTTTATGTCATGTGACACATTGCTAACAACCTTTATTTCACCCTTGTTAATTTTTTCCCATTACCAAGTCTTGTTGGTCAATAATGCATCACACTTTATAGTTTGATTGGTATGCGTGGAATTTATTTCTGTCGAGATGAGTATATTCCTTACCACCATCCTTTTCCTTACCTTTTTTCCTTTGTGGGGATTTAACCTCCATTTGCACAATGTGGATCAACAACCTCTATCTATGCTTTCCAGGCCAACAATATCCATTGAGACAAGTTGAAAAATAGTATCTTCCAAATGGACATTACAGAAAATTACGGCTCATGGGGTGAAGCCACAATAGTGGTTTACAATTTGATGGAGGAAGGAAAACTAAGAAAGAATGACCCCATGGAAAAAAAAGGATTTTGGGGTTCGTATGAACCTAGAAGCTCAACCGAACCAAAAAGGCTTGACCAAACCTGGGTTCGAGTGAACCCCTTAAACTTTTTTCTACCAAAAATTAAAAAAATGCACATGAAAGGGGTTCGAGTGAACCCCCTTGAAGAGGTTCACTCGAACCTGGGTTTGCGCAAACCCTGGTTCGAATGAACCCCCCTAAATCCTCATCCCCTCCCTAAGGCACACAAAAAACCTAAATTTTGGCACTTCAGAGCTCGGGTTGAGGATGAAAATGGAGGAATCCTCACAAACCCAACTAGAATCAGGTAGTCCTTAGAATGAGCTATCCAACAAATATAATTTTAATATGTTTTGGTTTTATTATCTATTTTTTAGTTTTATTAAACATAGTTTTCATCTAAAACTACAATCTTTGTTCTCAAGACATGTGGAAAAATAGTAGATTATCAATTTTTTTTGAAAAATATGATTGCACCGTATATTGAAGTCCTTGATCCAACAAAATAATAATTGAATTTTGATATATACAAAAATTTATGCTACATGACCGCACTATGTTTGAATTGTAATTGGTTTGACTTCAAAACTTGATTAAAAGAAAAATATTCAATAAAAATTGTCTAACCAAGTGGAAGCACTAGATATCGTGAGTTAAGGAATCTAAATTAAAAAGAATTAGAATTTTATCCTTCATGGAAAAAAAAAAATTTATGCTATACGTTGTGTGTCACTTTTTAAAAATGTTGTTTTTTGAAAAAAACCAGTTTTCGTGGGAGATGGAAAGAAGTGCAATCTGATTCCAAAAATTTTGAAAAAAATATTTTTAGAATCTATAGACAAAATGTGACGAGACTCTAGTTTGCATCATCTTCAAATTCCTCATGTTTTAGCTGCTATAGGTGCCCTAATGTGAAGATTTAGTTAAAAAAATAATAATTTCAATATCATTCAAATTTTACCAAAATTGTAAACCACTCATTGTGGGATCACTTTGTATACTTTACATGACAAACAATCCTTAAAGACAAATCCCATTCTTATCATTACCTTTTCCTCCACCCTTTGGTCCTTGTGAGAATTTAGTGTCCATCTAGAATAATAGGGATTTGGCTTCCATAAGGAAATAATGAAATTCCCCCTGCATTTGAATAAAGAAAAAAGTTGGATGATATCAAAACATCATGGAAAACCAACATCTAATTGGATATTGTGGAAATTTCACTTGAATTGGTTGGAACATGCAGAAAGTTCAAATACATCTATTTGAAAAATCTACCCTTAGTCAAAATTTTATTAGGTTCTCATGGTCCATCGACACCCATTTTGTAACAATGCCCTCGCCAAGGATTCCATTAAAACAAAGCATAAAGAACAAATTAACGAATTTTTTAAGGTCATTCGATTAAACAAATGTTTTGTTGATTCCAAGATGATGTTACTAAACATTATAAATAATAACATCACACCCATAAAACATAAGGCATGTAAATTAAATTCATGAATGATCCACTTTCATAAACTTTATACCAAGATAATTATATATATTCGATTACATCAAATGAGATTTTAATAAATCTCAATACATCATAATAATGGTACAATATGTACTCTCATACATGAGGTAAATATACAAAGAGGATAATGATCTCATCATATCATACATGCATATCTTCGAACACGTTCAACGTCCACTGTCACGTACAATGAAGTTCAGGAATATGCTACAAGTATAGTATCATCTGTAAGAGGACCCAATGGTGAATTTATAGCATGGTTTCCTCCCAACCGCGTGGTACCCAAAGGTCCACTCCCTTCGTGCTAGGAGATAATGACAAGTCCACAAAACAATCAAAAAGACAACAAAGAATAGACATTACATAACATGGCTGACAAACACATAACAACATAATAGAATCTAAATTACAAGATCACAAGTAAACTCCCAAAGACAACAACAGTAACAAGGTGACTCTACATAAGAGACCACAAACATGCTTTAGGATAAGTGTCATCACATAGTTGTTCTAGGTTACCCTGGTGAATCTTCCTAGACCACCGCCCTCATCCAGAGTTACCCCTGCAGTCTCTACTGATTCCCACCCCCTAGTCAAACTCATGTGGAGTTGAATTACCTTTCAGGAAGACAAGGTAGACGACCAAGCCATTCCAGGCCTTCTCAACCTACCCTTAATCTAAACAAGCATTAAGGCACTAGGTGAGGCAATCATTTATCTGAATTAAATTATGTTTATCACCCAACCTCGTGTACATTAAATTAGGTTTTCACTAGATTAACTACTTTCGGTAGGTTGCCCTGGCAACCTCTTAGGGCTCTGGTCCCTAATGAAAGCCACTCTTCCTATAAGCAATAACATAATTTACTGACAACAATATAGGACAACCATCATGCACATAAAGAAAAATCATGAATATATCCATCACAATCATGACAAGACCATAAAATGTACAAATTCCTCCAATGTGAAAACGTAATGTGCATGGCTAAGTCCCAAATCAAGTTATTTTAGTAGAACAACAAATACAAGCATTATACATTTTTCTATGTGAATTCATCCCCTAGCCTCTGGAAGAACTAAGAATCCCATATCACCAACAAGATTTTCAATCTCAAAATCTTCAATGACACCAAAAATCATAATAAAAGAATAGTTCAAGTAATAATCCCATCAAATACAACCGTAAAAATTCTTATGAGCTAAAAACTGTAAAAGATAGCTTATAGACACAATCAAATATCTTATAATTTTACAAAGTGAGTTTATACTAATTCTTCAATAAAAACATCATAAAATTTTCCCCATTTACTAATCAATCAAGTAAAAGTCATTCAATTAAATATACAAATAGATATATTTATAACTACATAAGAATCAATTGTACAATCTAATTCTTAAAAATAATTAAATTACAAGTCCTAAAATTAAGGAATCTCACAACATCCGATTAAAGTTATATAAACTTAAATCATAAAATCAAAACTTAATATCATATTTAATTTATTTACCTTGTGATTAAGATTATATCAAACTACAAGTTGTGTATGCACAATTAGAAACCGCGCATCATGCAAAGTAATCGTTAGTTCAACAAGAAGAATCTTCAGGAAAAAGAACTAAATCAGTTAAGACTGATGCATGGCCATCTATTACAGTATACTTTAAGTCCAATTAAATGAAGAGAATTTTGCATGTAAAGAGATTCTCCAGATATTCTATAGTCATGTTCAAAACTATAAAGGCAAAGATTTTCACGCTGGTGACTCAGGTAAAGTTTCGACAACATATAGTTACCATTATGTATTCTACAGAAATCAATGGGATGAAACCTACCAAAATGAATGAAAATATCAACTACATAAAGAAAATTGAAATATTCCTGAAACATTTAGACCGGTGGATTAGACAAAGATCACGCATCTAACAGACTTCAGCTTAACTGAATATCTTGCATCGATTATTTCTTTTAAGTATGCATGGGGATCACTAGCAGAAATAGAAGAGTTATAGTTTGTATCAAGAGATGGCGGCGAAAAGAACATGAAGGTTCATTAATAAGGTTTTAAGATCAATTCCTATTTTCCAAAATGTATGAAGATTGTTACAAATCTTATGGCATCCACTTAGAACAGGATAAGGCGTCGATATGGAGAGATTCTTTTAAAATTTTCACAACCCTTATCCCCATCGGCTGAAAAGAATATCTTACAGCAATAAACGGATGATAACATGGATGTAATACAAATCCTAAAGCAAGACAAATAAGGGGAAAACAGACGCCACAAAGCAACCTTGCAATCTGATAAACAAGAAATGACTATAGTGGACAATGCTGGCAACACCATACATAAATTCACATAGCAAAAATTTGAGGAGACTACGAAGGGGTCGTCCTAAGAGATCAGAACCATCTCCATCATTAACAAACATCGACGCTGGGAATAAAGAATTTAAAAAAAAAAAAATGAAAGTCAAACCAAATGTTACGGTATGTTTCCACCTATTCTTCCTAGCCATACGTCCACACTTTCATGCAAAGAATGAACACAAGAGGTATACGCGTCTACTAGATTTGTCAAAGAACTGCAAGAACTAAATAAAAGATTATGATGCGTTAAGATTATTGGTTACGCCAAAGCTGGGTTTGAAGGAAAGATTCGAAGATCTTTCAAGAAGTGCAATTAGGAGGTGAAATGCCAATCTTCTAAACCATTTACAGTATCCTCCCCGCTCATGCCAAAATGGGGACATTGGAACAAGCCTGCATGATTGGTATGTGTGAAAAAATATGGAGGTATAACCAACACAAACACTGTACAACAAAACGCCTGACAAACACTATGACAACCGTAGCCGTAATATACCTATTTTCTACAATTGATGTTAAGTTATTTTACTGCACAGATGCAAAGCTTTAAAAGCAGCACAAAGGATTTTCAGACGTTGAGGAAATAAAAGATTTCATTTAAACAGTTGCCAAACATATTCATATTCTCCTAAATTTTCCTTATCATTTGCTATGTTTGTCTTACAATTTTTAATGCTTCTCTAATTTTTTTTGGTTGATTGTGCAGGTTTGGCAAGGTAATTCTTTTCCATAATAAAATAAAAGTTTCCTAGAGAATATAACTTTCAAGCAAAATTTTTAGAAGATACAAATTATGATTTTGCAAAACAAGAAGGGAACCTGATTTATAATTCTTGAATTCCAACGAAGTTTAAAGCTTGAATCTGAAGCCCACAATTATTCAAATCCTTCAGAAAACACACCTTTGAAAACCACTGCCTGCAAAACTTTCTAACCCAAAACAAAGAGAAGAATCTATCTTCTAAAATTGCCATAAAAATTTACAGAGAATTTCCATGAATCTCACTCAAACCCTATTTTTAATGCATTGAATTAACTCCAATTCAAAAAAATTAACTGATCAGAATCATGCATTCTAAAAATTAATCATTCGGTTCTAACTCAACCATTTAACTCCGTGATCTCATTTTCAACTCCAATTCCAATTTCCATAAATATTGAAGACTACCTCTTTTAAAAATATCTATCTTTCATGAAAATCTTATTTGCACAAGTAAATCAACAATTATATTTAATTAAATACTTTTACAAAATTTACTTTCACTTTTAAAATAAATGACTTGTTTAATTTAAATTAATAAATGACTTGTTTAATTTAAATTAATAAATGACTTGTTTATTTAAATTAATAAATTAAACCATAAACATAAACATAAGCATAAACATTTAAACTAATATTTAAACAAATAATCATTTAACTACAATAATGAATTCTCAAACAAAACATTACAGACAAGTACGACACAACAGAAACCAATGACACAACAACGGGTGAGAAAATGATACTCGTTCAATGAAAACGATGGTTTAAATAAGGACCTGACACTATCTTCGGATCAACATAATTTCATTGGATTAGGGTACGCTCATACCTATCAAGCAGGTGGAGCCGATACCCGATACATGTATCTACATAAAAAATCATTGTTAAACATATAAACATATATCAGCAAAGATACCGTGAAGAAGAGTCACAGCGTAGCAGGATACTCATGAGTGAGTAGTGCTACATTGTCTTCTTCACCAAAACTGACAAGCATTATTTTACCAAACACATCAAATACATCATGATAACCTCATAAAACTTATAAGAAAAATAAACCATATCACATACGTGTCAACCATAAT
>VDFB02182173.1:0-38486 GCA_007258455.2 Sequoia sempervirens
TATAGAACATTTTTATGGGTTGTTGGAAAGTCCTCCCTTGGGCTACTGAGTTTGGTTACAATTGATTCATCCAAGTTATTAATCTCTATCTTGTTCTTATTAGATATAGTCCTCCTTTAATATATTTTATACTGGACTCCAATTGAAGTAGATTATTATATTGTATGAAGCAGAGATTCATTTTCATGCCACATTGTACTATACCATATACGCTGCATTTTGAATAATGTTTTAGTCAAATTTGAAAGTAGTAACTGGGGTAATGAAATAAATAAAGGAAAGATTGAAAATTATGTTTGTTTACTTGCTCCTCTTGTTCAACCTGATAGTGAGTGACTAATTTGTGTGCTCTTGTGTTCTTGTGATTTTGTTTTTGCATGGGTTAATTAATTTAATTTGAAATTCTAGGTATGTGTTAGCCTAGGTCTATGCTTTATCAACGTTAAGTGGCAGAAGGAGAGGTCTTTTATAGAGCATCAGCCAAAACATGCACCTAACTAGAATGTGAGTTAGCGACATGAGGCTTTTGAAAGTGTGCCTACCAGTCATGAAGCAGTGACCGGGAGGTAAAAAATAGTGCACAGGAGGATCTAAAATGATGTTTTGAGTGGCATGATGGATGAGAATAGGCACCCTAGGCCAGTAGAAGACTAACTAGGAAATTGGTGCCCTAGCATTTATTTGGTGAGCTAAAAGGCGGTACATCAAGGATAGGTGCTTGGAGTGGGCCTGTTTATGCAATGTGAAGCAATGGTTTGAGTTTGAAAGATGTAATGCAATGTAATCAATAATATGAATAAATTTTTAATTAATAGTTATGTCTTGTGAAGTAATTGCATAATAGCTTATGTTGACTTTGTAAAAACTATATTGTAATTGAAATTTTTTTCATCTATGCACATCTAGTTGTTACTTATGCAATGTGAAGTAATGCTTTGAGTTTGAAAGATGTGCAATGCAATGTAATCAACAATATAAATAAACTACATAATATAACCATTCTTTTTATGCTATTGTACATCAAGATATTTAACCATTGCTCACTTGATTAAAATTTCAAAGAGTTTAATTATGCACATGAGGAGGCAATTAAATTTCGATTGTCAACTTCTATATATGAAATTATCCAATAATCAAGTGTATGTCCATATATAAAAATGGCATCAACGCCAACTCAAACAAAATTTTACAATATGTGGCATATGCCATCTCGGTAACTATTCAATATTTACATGCCAAAATGTCTATCTCATTCTAAACTACTGGTGGATCATCAAAATGGAGGCTCTTTGAAGCACTGTTGCCTTTTGAAGGAAGTAGTTGCACAAGAAAAAAGTCAAACCACAATTGAGATTAGTTATACTATATAATTTAAAATCAAATAATTAACATCCAAAATCAATATACATTAATTTATAATTGAACTCTAAAAATTGTAATCTTGATTACACGAAATATCCGTCTCTTTAAAGGACAGGGGTTCTAGGAATATGCCCCTCTCAAGGAGCCGATGAGCCATCTTTGTAATTTCAATCTATATAGATTGAACAAAACATAAAAGCCAGTCAAGTTAGCATACAATTGTCGATGTAGGAACATATAAATGCACCAAACACAAAATAAAATGAACACATGTACTTCTTTGGGTGTTTGGAGCGCATCCTCCTTGAACTGCTTCAGCACCTACTCGCTGGAATGTTCTAATCTGTCTTGGGATTAAGTGTTGTGGCCCATATCAACAAAAGGACATAAGCTCATAATTCCACACTGAAATGACAAGTACATATGAAAGAACTACCAATCATGTCGATGTATGTATAGTCAAATATAAGATCTTAAATTCTTAATTCAATCAAAATTTGAGGTTCAGTGCCTTGCCCTTATCAACATTACACTTCCATAATGGAAAGAGTTGCACCTAAGCTCCTGAGAAGGTATTTCCTACAAAGAGGAAAATAAGATAAACATATAAGTTATTATATAATTTCATTTTAATGATAGTCCAAAGAGTTAAAGAAGTATACAATAAATGAAATGTAAAATGGTGGAGTGCAAAATATATATATCTTGTGTCGTGTCGGGGCCAAATGAGAATATCCCTCGAGGGGTGCTATCTGTCACATTTGTTAGCTCCTCCTCGGACATCAACTGTTAAATAGACCATGTAAATAAATATTAGTACATTATACTATCTCTTATTAATATTCATTTAAAAATAAATGCAAGTTATAAATTCACAACTTAAATTTTACCTGTGTCACGACTCCAATGTCCCCCTCTCTAGTAGGAGAGGACTTTGTATGGTGTGCTCCACTCCCCTGCATATGATCTATAATATCCACATCGTGGAAGTCATAATTAGAAGTGTCTAGGGGATGCTCGGCAGGCTCTACAAGAGGACCCAAGCATATTTGGCGGCACATGGAGCAAGTATGTGGTACACAAATATGTGGACTTGATGAGGATGATGCAGCAATATAGAGGCCATCACCAGCATCACCCGAGGGAATATTGAGTGAGCTACTACAAAGAAGCATGCGAGAGCAAAGACCACTCAAAGAGTGGAATAGCATGGATAGTGCAGTATTGGCCGCATCACACGCATAATAATATACGGATGGTATCTGGAGTGCTTAAAGGAAGAGGCTACCATGTAGGCGGGGTATTACTCCTAGCCTTGCTCTATCACAGGAGCATACCTCCATAGCATGCAGGAAGGGTCTAATGTCAAAGTAATTGACATGATGCCTAACACAAACTTCGACATATGGTACATAAAAAGTAAAATGGTACATCAAATTGTTGTTGGTGGTTTCAAAACCATGCACCAACGATCCCCAAAAGTTTTCTGTCTCTCTATGGGTACCAGAACATAGAAAGTTTTGTTTTATTAACATTAACTAGCAAACCAGTGCGGGGGTTAACAAATAAAGAGGCTATTTGGGCTTTGGTTATTCCAAGATCTTTCACATCATCATAGGACAATCCACATGCATAATATTCTATCATGTCTTCTCACCACGAATGAAAGGCATTATGTTGCGAGGAGAGGGTTTCTATATTTTTAATTATTTCATTCATTGTGTTTGACATCGAAGATAATCGAGGGACTCTCGTATAAACTTTAGAAATGCCCCTTAATTGTTGCAATTTTTAAGAAATTAATTCTTGAATTGATGGCTGTGGAGGTGGTGGAGGTGGTGGTGGTGGAGGTGGTGGAGGTGGAGGTGGAGGAGGTGGAGGAGGTGGAGGTGGTGGAGGTGGTGGAATTGGTGCATTTTCATTGTCAGCAGCCATAATGCCCGATTCAATATAAAAACAAATCAATCTAATTAAAATTAGACAATATAAATGAAAATATTATAAAAATACCCTAGTTTTTAACAAAAATCTATAAAATTTTCTAATTTTAATCCAAATACATAAAAAACACTATTTTTAAGTCAAAAATCCATTGCAAACATTCAAATTTCATCAAAATTAAACTCAAATTTTTCATAAAAATCTATCAAACCACCCAACTATTTAGGTCCAACCTTTACTGGGAGAGTTATCAAACCAATTATAGGGAAGCCATAACCATCATGAGCTTTTTAATCATGCTTTTGATTGTTCAATCATCTGCATAAAGTTCATGTACATACAACTCTTTTTTGATCATACTACTCACGCATATGGGATCAATGAGTATTCCCTTCGGTTTCGCAAAACTTGATATAAAAGAAGACCATCGAGTGTAGTTATATAGAAGAATCAATATATAAAAGAAATGTCAAACAAAATATTGGTTTTTCCTTTATGATTTTTGAATATTACAATGTTCATAAAGATGGAAAATACTATCACCTCTTCATTTATTGTGTTAAATAAAGTTTGTTGAAATTGAATTGGCAATGGGCTTAAATATTCAGGTATTGATTAGTTGAAAAACCACCGTGATTTCTGTGTCATTAATAGGTCATCCAACTGGATTTGATATCAGAGGTCTTGTAATTTAAGTTATAATATGCTTACATCTTCCATATCATGCATGATGATATTGAAAAAGCGTTTTGCATTAAAGTTTGGTGGTGAAGGTTTAATTGTTTGAATATGAATTTAATTGAGGAAGTTAATCATATTCTTGTTTAACAATTGCAACATGATCACATGGAGAATCAAACAACTATGAAAATTTCCTATCTCGTGGCCTAAATTTATATCTATAGAGTTATGTTTGTCAGAGTTACTCGCCTCAATATTATGAGCAAAGCTTTGATGAATGCTTATCAAGTAATGAATATTTTGTTTTTCTTTTTAAATGATTGATAGTTGTTTTGAGGCATGACTTATATGATTGACCAATAGGAGCCTATGAAGGGGTACCTTCATACCAACTAATCGATATTCGATAATCATGAAGGGTTATACAAAAGCGTGTTAAGGATGGATATTTCATTAGCAATTTCTTATCTTGAATATTAGGTTGTAAGTTACCTATAAACACCCTTTGAATGTCAAAATATTGAAGACTATAGGAGAATTTCAAATAAAGGTATTAGTATCATTTCATAAAGTTTTTTATTTTCTCTTTAGGTCCTTGATTACAATGAACTAAATTTGTTAATGTAACTTGAGGATTGATGTTCACTTGAAAGTGTTGGAGGAAATCATTAATGAGTTGTGTAAAGGAGGTAATTGATTGTTTGACAATGAAAAAACCAATCCAAGGCCATATCTTTCAATGATCTAGAAAAGAGTTTCACTATGAGTGAATCTTCAAAAATAAAGTCTCTACACAAGGTAGTAAAAACTAACAAATGGCTATTAGGATATTTTTTACCATTGTACTTTCCAAAGCGAGGTATTTCAATGTTTTGTAGTATAGGTGTATTTAAAATAGTCAACATTAATGAACTATGTGTAAGGTATTTTGGATGTTTACTATTGGTTTGATTTTGGTTTAAGTTTGAAATTTGTTGTTGTAATAATCTCATGCTTTAAATAAAAAAGTTGATTTATCACAAAATCATTGGGCCACATGTTGTGAGAGTTTTTCAAGTATGGTGAACTAGTATGGAGGAATGGTGGGATATTATATTTCATGTTTAGGAGGGGTGATGAATATGAAGGTGTTATAGGTGAAGGGACAAAACTATTATAATTTCCACTAGAAATTCCTAAGCTTGAGTTTAAACCATTGTTATATTCCATCATTGATGCTATGATTGGAGGTGTAAAGTTGGGAATAGAAGGCATTATTGTGGGAGAGGAAACTTATTTTCCAAAAGGATTTTGAGCATTAGTCAAAAATTTCGTGAAACTAGCTACCAAGGAATATTAGAATCTACTATATTAGCTAGGCTATGTAACACTTCTATCCCTTCCTAATCATTTACCAACTTCCCAATGCTATCCAAAAGAGGGATTGCTTCTCCATCCAAAGGTTCAATGCTTAAGAATTGTTGAATTCATTGTAGGTCTTTATCCAATTATTCTAGATTATCATTGGGGACCTTAGAAATAACATATGCCAAGTCCACATAAATGTTAGGTTACAAAAAAGACGTGGGTAATGTAGGACTAGGGAGGGAATATAAGATGGATTGGGTAGACATTATACATTGAGTGAAAGAGTTATAAGAATCAAGCTCAACATTGGCTATGATTGCAACATAGGAAGCCATAAGTCTACAACTACATCTCACGTGGGTATTAGTGAAGTGACACAAGGTCATGAAGCTCATAAATTTTCTACAAGATTCAAAACAATTTAATGCTAATGCCTGATTAAATATAAAAACAAATCAATCTAATTAAAATCAGACAATATAAATGAAAATAGTATAAAAATACCCTAGTTTTTTTTAAAAATCCAACAAAAACCCTAGTTTTTAACAAAAATTAATAAAATTCTCTAATTTTTAATCCAAATACATAAAAAACACTATTTTTAAGTGAAAATCCATTGCAAACATTCAATTTTCATCAAAATCCATAAACTTCAACTTTTCATAAAAAATCTACCAAAAAACCCTATTTTGAAAAAATCAACTAAAATTAAACAAATCTAATTGAAAATTTGATTAGAGCAAATAAAAAATCAAGAATTTTACCTGTTGGAGATGGATTTCAAATCGGATATCTGATTTGCGCTTTCCACTGTGCGCCCGCCGCGGTTGAGCCGAATGCAAATGTGAATGAGTTTTGGTCGCCCAAAATTATATATATATATATATATATATATATATATATATATATATATGTCAACAAAATCAGATATCCGATTTGAATTGGATATCCAATTTGGATTGGATATCCGATTCTTAAATCTAAGTTTTTGCTCTGCCTCGGTAGTCACCTGAGCCCCAAAAAGTCAACTCAGCATTTTCGCATTTTTGAGTCGTAGAAACACGTATTTTTTTCTCCATTGCCACTTTTTGGTATACCATGATCCTGCACATGCCCACATCCCAGATCCAAAAAAGGTTGGCCCCAAATTCAAAAATGTGGAAACCAGACCGACAGGGGTCCACAGATGTTTCCAAAACAACCAAGGAGGAAGGGAATTCCAGAGGGAAAGTTCTAAAACCATCAAAACTTAATGGAATGCTGACAAAACCTTGGTAGTTCATTTAAACACTTCAAACACATCCCACATCCAAAAAAGATTGCCCCCAAAGTCAAAAATGTGGAAACGGGAGCGATAGGGGTCCATAGATGTTTCCAAATAGCCAAGGAGGAAGGGAATTCCGAAGGGAAAGTTCTGAAACCATTGAAACTTAATGGAACGTTGATGAAACCTTGGCAGTTCATTTAAGCACTTCAAACACATCCCGGATCTAAAAAAGGTTGCCCCCAAAGTCAAAAATGTGGAAACCGGACCGACGGGAGTCCATGGATGTTTCCAAAATGACCACAGAGGGACGGAGTCCCAGAAACGGCCACAGAGGGGCTAGGCTTCAGAGGTCATGTTTCCGGGGGCCGACGGATGTTCAAAACGGCCACAGAGGGATGAAGTCTAGGAAACGGCCACGGAGGGGCCGGGCTTCGGAGGCCAGGCCGTCAGGGCTCCACGGATGTTTAAGACAGCCAAAGGGGAACAAAGCTCCAAAACCATCGAAACTTAACCGAATGTTGATGAAACTTTGGGAGTTCATTTAAGCACATCAAACACATCCTAGATCCAAAAAAGGTTGCCCCCAAAGTAAAAAATGTGGAAACCAGACTGATGGGGGTCCATGGATGTTTCCAAAATGGCCATGGAGGGATGGAGTCTTGGAAACGGCCACGTAGGGGCCGGGCTCCAGAGGCCGGCAAGGAGGTGGCTGTCAGATGTTCAAAATAGCCAAAGGGGGACAGACTTCTAGAAATGGCCACAGAGGACCTGAGTTCCAGAGGCTGGAAGGGAGGTGGCCGCCGAATGTTCCAAACAGCCGGGAAGGAAGAAGGTTCCCAGATGTTTCCAAAATAGCCAGGAAGAAGGAAGGTTCCCAGATGTTTCCAAAACAACTGGGAAGAAGAAAGGTTCCCGGATGTTTCCAAAATAGCCAGGAAGGAGGAAGGTTCCCAGATGTTTCCAAAATAGACGGGAAGGAGGAAGGTTCCCAGATGTTTTCAAAATAGCTGGGAAGGAAGAAGGTTCCTGGATGTTTCCAAAACAGTCAGGAAGAAGGAAGGTTCCCGGATGTTTCCAAAACAACCGGGAAGAAGGAAGGTTCCCAGATGTTTCCAAAACAGTTGGGAAGAAGGAAGGTTCTCAGATGTTTCCAAAATAGCCGAGAAGGAAGAAGGTTCCTGGATGTTTCCAAAACAGCCGGGAAGGAAGAAGGTTCCCGGATATAGTCGGGAAGAAGGAAGGTTCTTGGATGTTTCCAGAAGGAGAATTTCGCAAATTCTTGAAACTTAACGAAAACTTGGCAATTCTCTTAGGCACCACAAAAATATCCCAAATTATGGGAAACTTGTCCCCAAAACCCAAAATGATGGAAAATGTGAAGCATGCGAGGAGGGGTCAAGTCGGTAGGAGCAAAATGAAGGGAAACTCGTAGGGGCACTTCCGCGAAGGTAAAAGACTTGGCAAAACTTAGGTAGCTGAATTTGGTCAAGGGAATTTGATCGTTTCAAGGCACATGACCAAATTAGAATAAAAAAGCGGGGGCACGCAAAATGAGACGGGAGCGAAATAGCCCACTAGGGCGAAAAGAGGGGATCCCTGCCTACGGCGGTGCGTGTGTGCAAAACATGCACAACAAATGCCAGCATGCTTCCATCTTGTCTTGTCTCATTGAATTTTCCCATTCATGCCCTGAAATGTTCCAATCTCCTTTTGTCCCTCTTCAAACTGCTACATCTTGATCTGCAATTTATTCCCTGTCCAAAATATTAGCACAACAAAGAAATGATACAATTTTTCTATTACAATACCTCCATCTTTCTTCAACTCTTTACAAGTTTCCAAGATCAATTCATCTTTGATCATTTCTTCATCCCTTCTTGACACAGACTAAATATCTTCTCCTTTTGAGATCAAGTCCTTTATCTCTATTTCTCCTTCATCTCCATGCTTGGGAATGGCTGCAATACATTTGTCTTCATCCTTGAATTCTTCTTCAACATCATCAAATTTCTCTTGTTCCTCTTTTATCTTCATTTGTCTTCTTCTTCTTTTGACTACCTTTTGAATGGGCCATACCACTTTCCTTTTCACTGTCAAATGCCAACTAAATGCACTTTTCTATGCAACTTTTCCAACTCCCTTTGGAATTCCAACTCTATTCTCTCTATGGCTTGATTAAATTTTGCAACCTCTTTCTCTATTTTCCTCATCTCTTTTCTCTTCCTCTCTTTTTCTTCTCTCTTTTGTAACTCTATTACCTATAAATTCCTTCTCAAAATATCCATCTTCACAAGCAAGTCTCTCCTTGCTTCCACTTTACTTTGCCTCACCTAGGCAATCAGGTTCTCTCTTCAACCTGCATAGCACAACTCACAGCCACTAACACAACCACAAACAAAAAATATTTCTTTGCCCAGACCTTTCTGAGCTTTGATACCAAACTGATGACAATGCAAAACCACAAAACTCTCAATCAAACTCAACTTATCAAAAATTGAACCAAATCTTGCTTGTCCTTTCAATTAGGACTCATCCAACATTCACAAAACTCTTGATTTCAAGAAACCAAACTGAGATCAAAGGAAAAAATTCTTGAAGATTCCTCAAAAATCCTTAAATAACACTAAAATTATTGACTCATACCATTTCCTCAACATAAGCATCTCAAACCTAAAACCTCTCAATGTAGTTTGTTCAAAATTAGCATATATGCCCATCTAGACCACATCAATGAAAAACTCCACATTCCCAATCCAATTATTCCTTACTAAAGCTACAAGCATGTGTAAATAATCCTACACAATCATATTGGACCATTCACCAATCTTTATTCATGATTTTTCAACAAACATGTATTTTAAACCCTTATTGTTTACTCCAAAATAAAACTCTTACTAGAATTTCCTAACAAGACAGTATCAAGAATAAGCTCCATCAATTATACTCACCAAAACCTGTCAAGAAGGGGTTTCAAATAGACCAAAAAAACCTATAAAATCATTGTTATCCAATAAGAACACCTCTTTATATCATCAAAACACAAAATCTTGACTATGCCCAATACTCTGCCATAACGGAGCAATCAATAAACAATAGTCAACTTATCAATTCACCACACCCTATCATGAAATAGTCTCAAACACATCCAAACATCTTTTCAAATCAATAACACTCAATGAGAACTCTCATTCCACAATCTAAACACATAAAGTCTCATTGTACACATATTTACCAGTCATATTCATCATTTACAGGCTTAGGGCTTCATGGAATATGCCCAAAACCTTACCCTCAAACTCTGTAACTTTGGTAAATGTTAGAAAACATACTAAACTCTTTATACACCAATTTGTAGCAATTTCCATTGGTTAAATATGGAGAAACACAATTTTAACAACTCGTTGCTTACCCTAGTTTAGGGTTTTACCCGCCTAAAGGAAAATGTTTATAACTTTTACAATATTTAATGGATTTTGATTAAAAAAAATGAAAAATAAAATAGATTCATAGGGCTATCATTAACAATGGAGGAGTAGAGGATTATTGCACGGAATGTGGTCGTACAATGGCTTGAAAAACAAAAATTGTATTGATTTAATCTCTCTTACATCATCCCTCTGCCTACCTCAAAGTTTGTGATGCTTCAAAAGGCTTAAATAAAAAAACAAATCTCCTAAAACTACCCCTTCAACTACCTAACCTTTGATATTTCCCTATTTGTCATTTTTTGCATTTTTGCAATATTGCTTTGACAACAATTTTTTTAATTTTACATTTTGCATCCAATGACCTCAAAATGACTAACTAGGACCTTTTACAAGCTAAAAGTATCCATTTAGGCCTTATTACAACATAATATCAACTATACTAAATCAAAATATAATATTTCCTTATTGAGGCATGTTTATGCTAGGGTGCACCTGCACCACACAAACATCACTTTCAACTGGTTGCATGCATCCAATATTGTATTGTTGTAAATGTGAGATATAAAAATAGTGAAATAGTGGAAATGGTTAACACAAAAATCTATAAAATCCTTGTGTATGTATTTTTATATATTCCAATGTTCAAACTATGCTATTTCTTTTGTGATCATCCATAGATATACATTTATATACACATGGATACACATATATTTTATTATATGTTTATGTGTAATTACTAATTTAAATATATCTAAGATTATAAATGTATATTCATATATGCTAATATGGTTGAGCTTGTATGTATACTCCTAGGCTATGCGAGTACATTCAAATTCCACAACCCAATCAATTGTTGAATTTAAAAAGGCTAAAAAAAAGCAACAAAACCATTTGTATTATAGCCAACATAGAGAGAATATTTGTGTGAAGCGCCATACAAAATACTTGCAACAAAGGCTAATTGAAAGAAGCACACTTGCAAGTCTGCTTGCTGACAATCTTCCCTTGTAGTTCCCATTGGAAATGGTAGATGAAACCCCTTATATACAATCTCAGAACAATCCCCCTGCTGCACCAACACAACAACAACACCTCAAAGAAATATTCAATGATTGCTACCTTTCTATGGTAAAACTATTTTGACACCACATAGATGCACTTTTGAACCTTTCTGTTTGTTAGATATGTAGAGAAAGCTACATAGGGATGTGCACTCATATGTCAGGGTCAACAATGACATGTGTGAGATGTTATTCTAAAAATGGCACCCACTACTTCAACTCTGCAAATGACGTGGACCCAGGCCCACAACCATTGTTTCTAAAAAAGTTAACACAGGTTGAAGAAATGCTTATTGCTAAGGTGGCTCTAGTTTTACAAGTGTCCCACACTAGAGGAGGTCAATTTAAATACAATGGTCACACGATAATCTTTCCTCAAGATATCTCAAGTATAGAAAAACTTTTGTCGCACCGATTGCAAGACCTTGAGGTTGTGATTGTATAGAGAACTACCATTGAAGGTGGCAATTATGACTCCTATATAAATAAACATCATGTCATGGATGCATTGAAATAAAAAATTCAATATGAAAAATACTACAATGATGTTGAGGCTCTTAATATGTTACATGATGTTGTTGATGTCCAATTTCTTGCATACAATAGAGCAAGTTTATGTTGAAGAGCTAATGCCATCAACCAGCTCAACAAATGTTGCTCAAGATGAAAATGGCTTTTCAAATTTTTTGTCATTTATCCCTTCCTTTCCAAATGCTAGATTAGAGCTCCAAGCAATCAAATAGGTACTAAAAATTGAAAAAAAGAGAGCAGAATATCTTGTGTTGGCCTGAAATTAACTCTTCTCCTGTTAATGAATAAAACACTGAAGGTTTATTTACAATGGCCTTTCCAACATTGTTCCCCACTAGAGCAACACTTCCCCTTCAACTAACGAATGTTCAAATTCACTTACATGAATATGCCCTCCAATTAATGAGATATTTTGACCACAGATTTGGCAAACATGTCAGTATTAGGTATTTCCTCTACAACTTGATAATGAGACATCATAGTCAACAAATTGTTTCTTTCTTTTTTAGTGGATTTGGAAGACAAAATCCCCAAGTCATTGTCTGCATTGAATGAATGGCTTCAAGCTGCTCATGATGGACAAATAGTTGGGAAATTGATGCATTTTGGTGCATCATTGCATGGGACCCGTTCTTTTTGGAATTCTTGTGGGGCCCTTGACTATTTGCAATGATTGAACTACTTGGCATACCTACCCTTTTTTCACTTTGAGTTGTGCAAACAAAAAATAGGATGATCTGCAAAAAAAATTCTCTTATGTGGCTCTTTTGGCAATGGATCCTTCAACAAAGATGCTAATAGATAGTGTTGTTCAAAATCCACATATAACATCTTTATATTTTCATCATAGATTCTTAATTTTCTATGAAGAGGTGATTGAAAATCTTTTGCATGCAAAAGATTATTGGTATAGATATGAATGGTAGCATAATGGATCTGCACATGTGCATGGTTTTTTATGGCTTCCAGAAGCCCCCAACATGGACACTCTTGATTGGTCCAATCACCATGATGTTACCATGGAAATAAACATTTTTGATAGGTATTTTTCAGCTTGGATTCCACATTTCCCTGCACATAGATTGCTCAAAATGTATCATTTTTCTAAGGAAAATCCGTTCTTGCTTTCCACAAGCCAATTTTTTTCTAGTGATCCAATCATAGATTATGAAGAGTTGCTAAATATAGTTGAAAGGAACAAAAATGCTCTGAATATACTTGTTTAAGGAAAAAAGGAGAGCAATTACAATGTTGGTATAAAGAACCTTGGCAGCAACAACTCACCTCTACATTGACATCTGATGTTGAGTCTAACAAATCCTACAAGCCAACAAGAAATGATGATCACCTAAATATTCATAGCCCACCCATGCTTGCAAACTGGCATGCCAATGTTGACTGCCAGCTAGTTGTTTCTAGGCAAATTGTTTTAAATTATATTTCTAAATATGAACCTAAATTTGAGAAGAAATTAGAAAATTATCTTGATATGTTGAAAAAACTTGCAAATACAAATATAGTTGAGGATAGAGCATTGCTTGCATATAAAAAATTCATGATGAATATTCTTGTGGAGCGTGACATCTTTGTACAGGAGACATGTCATATGTTACTTCTCACTTTAAGCCGACAATATGTTCATTTGAATGTTGGAAAAAAGGCATGGTTTCGTATAAATAAAGATGATGTTGATGAAAACCTGCCAAAAAATTATATTCACTGCTATATGCAAAGGCCTCCAGAGCTAGGTGGTGCATCCCTAATTGACTCGGTCCACTTATATACACATTTAGAGCAGCACAAAAAGAGCAAATGGAAACTGAGACACTAGCCTGCAATTGTTCTTGTGTACCCAGTGTTCAAGACTGTTCCCATTGAAGATAAAGAAATATTTGAGACATTTTGTTAGACTAAACTTATGTTATACAAACCTTTCTAAAACATACAGATAGATATAGGTCTTTCCAAACAAGAGATAATACAAAATTGGAAAGTGAACCATCAATTTTTTGGGTGCTATGAACTTCTCTTGCTATCTTAGGGTTTTTCACCTAAAAGGAGAGAGATAGGCCCAAAGAAACATGTGGTTCACTCAAAATAATGTATTTATGATGTAATTACACCTCAATGCAATGATTTGGATGCAACAAACTGATGAAATTGATTGATTATTTATGCAAAACCTAAGAAAAATAAAGTGTTTGAAAACATAGTGTGATATGAAAAAATGAACTAGAAACATAAACAAATGAAAACATAATTGAATGAGACTGAAAAAAGTGCACCTAGAGATGAAAATATGATGTTGGAAGGTTCTGGAATCTGAAAAAAATCACTGGTGATGACCAGTGGGACTCATTCACCACTGATGGAAAATCAATCCTGTTTCTGGCAAACTTTCCTGAAACTGGTTTCTGACTATCGGGAACTGAATTATGATCTGAAATAAAATTTTCCATCCTAGGAGTGGGACTTATTCTCCACTAATGGAGAATTATTCCTCCTCCAAAAAATTGAAAATTTAGGGGTCAACTTTATGGGTCAAGATCTACACTTGTCTTCTTGCTGGATTGATGGAACCAAATCTGCAAAAAGTGAAACTCAATGATTTTGGATAATGGAACTCAATGATTTCAACAATAGAACTCAATATTTTTGGACTCAATGTTTTTAATTTTTTCCTTGTATGATATTAGGTGTAAGGTTTGGTTGTTCAATGGGAGCGATCGATCTCCAAATGGTCATGTGGAGTTAAATTTGTCAATTATCTTGCTTTAGAGTTTATTTTACCACAAACACTTGTCTTAATTAAGTTTTCCAAACTAAATTTCTATGTAAAAAACATCATAATTTTTGCAATGTACATTTTGTGAAAAGGATAAAATTCAAGCCATTGTTGCTTAGCTTAACTTTGGAGAATATGGATTGAGATGTAAACCAAAATATTTAGAAGTCTCTAATAATAAATTATTAGGACAAGTAGCAATATCAACATTTTGTCAAAAGGTATCCATATTTAGACAAAAGGGTTTAAAATTTTGAGGAAGATCATGAATGTTTGTTTGTAACATTTTGGAACCAAGCAAATTATTAAACTGAATCACAATCATTTACCACCTAGGTTGAAATGGCCATACTTGTTGAGTTCCCACTCAAATTTCTCCAAACACTAAGACAATGTGAATAGTTAGAGATTTGGAAACACTAGCTCCCCTCCATGACACACACTTCTCAAGACCACCAAATCTCAAAATATTGAAGACCTGAAGGTCCTAAGGATTTTTATGTTTCAACAATGAATAGTAGAAATGTGGGGCAGCTTCAGAACAACCATTCTTGCCCCAACAAGTATTAAGGATTTTGGTTTCTAAACAATGGTTCATAATAATGGCTTCCATTCAAGGTGGCCATACATGTGGCAAGATTAGCTCAAGATTATGGAGAATCAAGTGGCCTCCCAATCCCTTCCTAAAAAGAGATTTTGATGTACCACACGTGTACTATGAGTGTTAGTTTCCGGTATGACACATCCGCACCTATTGTTAATGAATTTTGTCACAACAAATTTTTATATAGAAACTTGAAAGAGCTTGGATTTAGCTCATTACCTCTTGGGTCATTCCCCCCTTTCGAAGTTGGGAGGTAGGCCCTCTAAAGATAAACAATATCAAGGAAGTACATTTTTAGTTCGATCATCCAAATTTGCATGAAACGAGGAGAGAACAAACACCACACCTTTTCCATACACTAGCAAGGGGTTCATTTTTTAATCCAAATTGAAAGATGTAGGTGATTATACAAAGTGCTAAGGAATGTTTTTGTTTTTCAAGATCGCTAAGTAGTGCGAGAGAATTGCATACACATTCAATAACAAAGATGTAAATCAAAACACAACAAACACTTGTTAATTTTAACCCTCAAAGCAAACATGAATTCATTTTATGCACCAAACAAAATGATAAGTTGCCTTGTTCAATTTTAAACCCAAAGTAAAATGATGAAATGAGGGTTCAACTTTAACCAACATTGAAAATGAATTTTAAGCCTAATTGAAAGCCAGTTGGTCCTAAGATTGTAAGTTTTAAAACCCAATGGAAATTTAGTGGTCTTAAAACATAAACCAAAGTAGCATATGATGGGTTATAATGGCCCCACAAGTGTCAAAACATTGTTACAATAACTAAAACTAAGAAAAATTGAAAATTAAAATTTTCAAATTTTCTCAAATTTTCTATGTTGTAGTAAATTGTGTTTTCAGAGGCCTTCAAAGTAGAATTTGGGGTTGAAACTTGTGTTAATCTCTAAAAATTGATTGTCGTAGGCACTTTATTTTCAGGGACTGAATTGGTTCTCTTGGAAATTTTTCCAACTATGCAATGGATTCAAATTCCAAGCAACAAGTAGAAATTTATGACCCCAACAAGTTGGGGTAAATTTTTTCCTAGTTTTTCTCCAAATTTGCAAAACTAGTTAGTCTAAAAAGAAAAAATGAGAAGTCAGTGACATGTTAGCATTTAGATAAAGTAAAAAATTAAAGCACATGTTGAAAATTGAGCAATATTTTTCTTACTAGAGATGGGCATCGCTATTCACGATAGCGTCACTATAAGTCATTTGGGTGTCAATTTGCAGAGAAAACAGTGAGCATGATAGCATCGCTGTTTGGTTGAGTGTCACCGTTTTCAGATTTTGATACCTCTAAAAAAGAATTATTGTCATCATTTTTTAATTAGCATTAGGATATTAAATAGGCATCATTATTTCAAATTACAATAGAATCGCTACAAGGCAACACCCAACAAAGTGTGTTGTTGAAATTGAGTTGAGCATCACTCTATCCCGCAAAAGTCAAAATGAACGGAATTCGAGATAGAAATTGATTAAATTTGATCATTTTTCCCTCCTAGCACTAGAATTTCGATCGAGGATACTAGTATGGGTTGATTATGCTTGATTCATGAAGAATCAAAGCATAACGTAGCCACTAATACTCAATCTTAAACAAGATCATTCAAATGAAAGTTAAGCTAAACATTTATTGAAACTAAATATTATGAACTATGAAACCATTTAAATTTCTACTCTAACCCATTTAAAACTTATCTTGTTTTGGAATTGGTGTCGTGTTGATGTGGAACGACCCTTTTCCAATCCTATGATCAGTGAGCCTATTCCAATCGATTCTATTGAAGAGGATCAATGAAACTATTGTGATATATGAATGAAAACATGATTTATGCTAAATTGAACATGATGCAAGCTAAATTAACATGATTGTATGTAAAAATGATCTAAATATGCAAAGGATAAGCTAATATAAGTGGATTCCAAGCTAAAATATTCAAACCCTAATTTATAAACAAGCTAATATGGATGGATGGAAGCCATTAATGAAAGATTAAAACTAATATGCAACTAAAAATGAACTAAAATATGCTAAATGTGAGAAAATTTGAGTGTGAGTGTGAGTGATTCAAATAGCATAATTTTGTAATTGAAAGATGGATGATTGATCCATTTGTCTCCAAATAAGGAACTATTTATAGGAAAGCAAATGATAAATGAAAGGTTGAGATAGAAAAAGCTAATCAACAGTCAAGGATGGAGGAAAGAAGAGGCATGGATCATGGGTTCTCATCAATGAATGAGAATGAAAGATGAGATTTAATCAAGAGTTATCATTCCTTCCAAACAAGCACACTTTTGACCTACACAAGAGGTAAAAAGTTAACTTGTACAAGAGTTTTCAAGCTATTTTGCACATGAAGCTTTGTGAGAATATTACTTTTCTTAAATGATTAGAGGAGAAAGAATATTGTTTGGAATATTCATGGGTGAGGAAAAAGGATATTTTTCTAATTAAAACAATTTTTAATTGTGCAAAAGGGGAGGGAATATTCCCTTGCAAGTGGGAGGAATTGGATTAATTAGATAATTGCTTGAAAAACCAAAAGAATGTAAAAATGTGTTCCTTCCTCATGGCTGTGATCCATTCACTTATGATAGTGACCTATCTATTGATCAATATCATGAGACTTGCCTTCATTTTCCTTCATTTTCTATACTCACTGTCATTTGCTAAAATAACTATTGAATCATCACCATTTATAGACTTCACAACCCAAACTTCCTTTGCCAAAAGCCTCAAAATATGCTTATTGTTCCCATGTGCAAAGATATTCATATATTTCTTTACTAATGTCTAAGCTTCAAGGCTTGATTTTCTCTTCATTTCACCATGAATGAAGGTGGAGTAAAACATGGACTTTCCTCTAGCATCTTTCATGGACTGCACCATTACCTTTACTACTGCCCTTGAACTATAGGATGTTTTGAATCAATGTACTTCATTGCTAACACTCTTTCCTTTCTTTACCAAAAACATGCTTTCTTATCATATTCTAATTATGTTCTTTTCCATTTCATAGATCCAACTTCATCTACTTATTGTATATGCTCTTTTTTTTTACATGAATGTATAAGCTCTTCTATCATCATTACCCATTTTGTGACTACATTTTTCATATTCAACAAGCCAATGAAGACTTGTTTGATGACTGTTATTAGAGTTATTCTCACAACTATGCATCAAATCTTCATGCTATCCAATGAATCTCTACTATCTTAGTCAATTTTGCATTGCCATTGTCACTGAACCTTCACACTATCTTCATTATAGCATACATGAGTATAATATGTTTCCCCATATTATTCCATTCAGTATGAGGAAAATGTAAGAAATAGTACTTGGAAACATAAAATCAATCTTCAAGGTATTCCTCCATGACAACAACCTATCATTTACCAAATGCATATAAACCCTTGATTAGTTTTCTACATTTTAATGACTATTTCTCTTTTGATGTCCTTTTGACCTGATGCTTCATCTAAGGTCTACTCCATTGTTATTTATCATGCATTATTTGGAGATAATAGGCCCCCTTTCTTAACTGCCTCAAATAGTCCTCAATATTTACTCATCATGAATTGTTTTCACACTACCTTCTTCATGGTTGTCATTCTTGACTACACATGGTTTTAAAGTGTTACTCACTTTTTCAATACTATTCTTATTACATAGAATAGCCAACTCCCTGAAAAGAAACATCAGAAACATATGTGTTAGGGGTTTTTTTTCCAACCTATACTTTTCACCTCTGGTGGAAAAGTTGCTCCAGCAAAATGTTCCTCTTTATGGGTATGTGCAGGATCATGATGGGCCAAAAAGTGGCAATATGATGGGTATGTGGTTGATGACTTTTTTTTTACCCAAAATTGATGAAATGAAAATAGTTTTTAAAGGATATTCTCAGCTTTCCACCAATATAAATTATGCTTTAATTTTAATTTAATAAGTAATTATTATTCATTTTTTATTCAAATTGCGACTAAAGTCCCGATTGATAGACTAATTGAATTTTTTTTATAGCTTTCAAATGGTATCACATTTTTTGAATCAAAATATGCATCACATTCTATGCTTCACATACTATAGGATTAAAAAATAAAATTTGAATTTCATGAAGTTTTGACCAAGCTAAGGTGGTCAGACATACAAGTTTTTTATATTTTTTAAAAGTTGTAATAAAAAAATCATAATTAATTAATTACATAGAAAAAAATTACGAAAAAAATTTCATCACATCATGACATGAGTCCTCTACTTATATCTAAAATATTATAAAAAAATATTATAATTTTATTGTGGTTAGGGTGGTCAAACAAACACCTTATTTTTTCCCTGAAATTTTAGTGCTATTGCATTGAAATTTCAAATTTTCACCAAATAGATTTCTTTATTTTTTAAACAAACCTAGTATTTTAGAAACTAAATTAAATTTTCTAAAAATTCTATTCTTACATATTTTTGAAATAATATAGATAAGTTATTCAAATTTTTACATCAAGTTTCCTAACTCTTATTTTTCTGAATTTTTTGCCACTTAAGGGCCTATTTTTTCCATGATGATCCTGCACATGCCCTTATAGAAATTATTTTTCTAAGCATAGGCTACTGATGTAGGTGGGTGTTAGGCCTCAAGATCTCTAAAAAAAACTACATATATCCACCAAAATATATTGTTCTAATGACCATCGTATCAATCTGGATGCAAGTTTCTCATTTTGTTGCAACTACATTGACCTCGTTATCAACAAAGAACTGAACCAAATAGAAAAATGCATAGTATACACCATTAAATCTCTTTTCCCTATACATAAAACCATCAGACACTCCATATTTTCCTTATCCTTTTAGCCCTTTTTTTTCCTTGTTAATCTTATTAGATTCAGTTTGTAGTTTATCAAGCTTAGAGACACTATCTCTTGAAAATGTTCAAGAAAAATTCATACTTTCATCTACCCTCTCTTGGTTTTGAATCTGACCATCTACACTTCCAATCTTTTAGTTATAGCAGCCCCTTTATTTCTTACTCATTTACCCACACCCTCACCATGCAAACTAACTTTGAGATTAGTATATGATAATAAGATCCATTTCATGAAGGATGATTCTAGACATTACGGTATGATCATACAGAAAGAATGATACTTTCAATATTTCATATATTTTCCATGACTTATGAAATTTTCTCCTTCACATTTGAGACTAATAGTAATGTAAAGCATCTCACTAAGAAATCTACACTGACACCAACTATTGATAGGATTTTACATGTAACAAGTCTTTCAACCATATCAACATACCTGCTATCTTCAAGGATTGAAGATCATGTATGCATAATTGAAAGATTTTTCATGATTGAAAAGTGACACTATCAAGGGACTAGAAGACCATTTCAACTCCCTCTACCTCAAATAAATATGCTTTCATGTCCTATCTGCTGCAACAAGGTGTTCATGCTGTTGAAGAAAACTGTTGTGAAGAACCTGAATAATGTTGAAAACCTAAAAGGGATCAACTTGTTCTCTTTTAACTCAAATACCTAATAAAGATAACCTCCATATTTATAGACACGTGAGCTGACCAAGTCAATATATATTATTCTTTTTGATACTACTAATGCAATTTAAGAGCTTATTAAATGGTATCTTTTTTTTTCCAAAAAGGCCACAATGACCACCTTATAAACTCATAAGCTTATTAACTTTATAAAATCCCCTAAAGCCTACCGAGTGACTATTTTTTAAAAAACATGAAAAAAATATCAACAATTTTTTTTGCAAATAGAATAATTAGTTATGAATTTTTTATTAATTTTTTTAAAAAATATTAAAACTTGTTTTTCTCACCACCATAACTTGGTAAAAAATTTATGAAAATCAATCTTTATTTTTTTATCCTATAGTATGTGAAACATAAAATGTGTTGCATCTTTTGGGCTCAAAAAATGTGAAATCATTTGAGAATTATATATTTTTTCAATAAGCCTATCAATCAAGACTTTAGTCAGAATGAATGTAGAAAATCAATAATAATTATCTATTTAATTTTGAATAATCATATCTTATATTGGTGGAAAGTTGACAATTTTATCATTAAACCCTTTTCATTTCATCAAATTTGGATTGAAAAATATTGTCCGCCACTTTTGGGTCATATCACCACTTTTTGGACCCCCATGATCCTACACTAACCCTCTTATGTGGGTATGTTCTAAGCCATGTTTTAGTAACAATCACCAAGCTTGTAGGGTATTTGATGTTTTCTCCATTTGTAACTATGGCCTATAGTTTATTTTTGGCCTCAACATAATGACACAAGTAATAATCCATTCCCTTTTCACTTTCTTAATATGTAATAACTACATAAAAATGCCCTATATTAATATGTGCAACAAATTAGATGAATTTAATCAACATTATAAAAATAGTATAGAGTAAGATAACATTAGCAATTTAAAAAAATATGCAAGTAGATATATTACCTAGTTGAATTGGATTTGATATGTGATCAAAGTCAACCAATGACTCCATCTGTGTCAATTTAAGTTCCATTGGAAACCGATATGTGTCAAGTGGGATAAGAAAACTTAACCACCATTAGTTAACCCACTCCTTTGACTCACACTCATTCCAGGCTTAATTGTACATGAAGAAAAAAATCATGCCATCTTCTACATATGGATATTCCATGAACTTGCATTTGAGCTTCTGAAAGAGTGTAACTCACCTGATCCTATCAGTGTACATAAATCCTCATATTGTGCAATGTTAATATCATCTATCAACCAAAAGAATATATGAACTAAAAAGCTACCTTCATTACTTGGACCCATCGAAGCATTACACCACTCAGCTTTTGATTTTGCATTTATCAACTTTCCATTATATTTATACTTTAAATCTTCTTGTGCTATGGTTCTTTTGATACATTCTCTTGCACCATCATACCCCTCTTTTCCATGCTCGACCTCACAAAATTTCCACATATGTAGAACACATGTAATATTATGCATCTCGCTCAACCAATAGAACATCCACGAGTTGTTGAATTCTGATGCACAATTATCCAACCGTTTGATATGTTGACTGAATGATATACCCCTTCTAGCTAAATCATGGCAGAACACTTGAAAGAAACCTTGCATGAACTCTGTAGAATGTGGGTGATTGTCACTGATATAAAAATGATACTCCCTTATGATCTTTCTATCATCCTCTATATTATCATTGGTATGAATGAATGTTATATGCACAAATATAGAAACCTATGTGGAGTTGTAATATTATGATTGCACCTCATGATGTGGTTGTAGACTGTAGTTCTCTATAAATTCGATGACTGAAACAATGCTACCAAGTGGAAGTTTGTTATTGCATAACTTGAATTGCAAGTTCAATCATCAAGCTCTATGGGTATGCCTTGCATACTCATACGCTATTCTTTCACAAAATGTAGACATAAACTGATACACTAGAATCTTCTGAATAACCAAATCACATCTTTTTTCTTCTTTACCATGTTTTTTATTGTAGGCCACTATTTTATAGTTGTTGAACTCTACTAGTTAATTTTCAACTACATGTGTGATTTCCATATGTTCACATATTGACATATGTTGCCAGCCACCACAATGCTGTCATGTTCCATCTAAGCATAATTTCCTATATAATATTTGACCTTCCTCTCTTTCATATAAAATTATTGATATGAAGTCCCTTGAAGATGTAGGTGGGGCATGTATGCCACAGTCCTACAAAACATTGTTAGTATGCAAATGTAAACATAAAGACCGATAAAAATTATAATGGTTAGAAATTTCAATATGTGATATGTAATCTACAACAAAAGCAAGTGTATGTGTGTGATCTATTTTGACATAGAAAGGTTTTAGCATTTCAAAATATCTTTGAAAAATTTTAACTTGAGGATACATCTCTAGAAATTTACCAAAAAATTGTGTCTGATTCATATCAAAATAATGCTTTGGATGTGGCTCACGGATTTGACTCCCATTTATCCTTCTTACCACATCCATTTGATTTGAAGATACCCTTGTGCAATTCTTCAAAAATTCATCAATTAGTGATCTCAATGCTTCAACAATTGGTTTATATTTTCATGGTAGTCTCCCTAATAATGCCCATAATTCATTGTCATCCATGTCCTCAATTCTTTAGCGCCTTCCAATGACCCTTGATAATTTTTTCTATTTATTCTCAATGCTTGACAGTTTGTCTTTCTAATGAGATGAGTTTTCTTCATTTGATTACTAACTATTGTTGATGTAATGACACATGTGACATTAATATATTTTTTGTGTGAGGTGTTATCCACACTCTCATATGCATTCATTAGATTCTTCACAATAAATTTTTCTCTTGAAGCCTTTGATGTTCCGAAACCAAGAATATTCATTATGGACCTATACTTTATACTTCACATCATTTCAACAAATAGTTGACATCTTCTAGTCTCATTTAATTTTTCAAAGAACAACTCGCCAAATCTTATGAGAATATCTTATACAAGTGCATTTTGAAATTTTATCTTCCATTGGCTAAAAAATATTTTAATCAATTTCAATCAAATACTTGGGCTTTCTATGTAAAATTCTAGGTGGTTTTCTCAAAGGTAATTTTTTCCAACATTAGGAATTTCATAAATATTTAAATGTGATGGGATAGATGGTGTTCGTTGAAGTTAAGATGGGAGATATGGTGTACCTCCTTCACATGTAAGTGATGATGTACTTTCAACTTGAGATGCAGTAGATGGTGTCCCTCCAGCTTGAATTGTGTTAGAGGACGTGTCTCTAACTTGTGGTAGAGGACGTACATGGTCCTCTTCAATTGACACGTCTTCTCCTATCATGTTCAATCTCCTCTTTTCATGAAGTTGCTTCATTTGTTCTTCTTTCTTTGTATTCATATCTTCTTGTTCCTCTTCAATTGACACGTCTTCATCTATCATGTCCAATTTCTTCTTTCCATGAAGTTCCCTCATTTGTTCTTTTGTCTTTGCATTCTTAGCTACTTGCTCCTCCCTTCTTAGAGGAATATTTGATCATTTCCTCGACTCAACAAAGAATTGTACCTATAGCATGAAAAAGAGATAAAGATTAGTTTCACCATAGTACTAATCAAGTAAAGAAACATCTTACATAAATCTGAAATTTTTCAAGAAATTATGATACTCACAATATAAATAGTCCAAAAAAGGCAGCAATGAATATTAAAATAAGGAAATTTTTATTGATTCTCAAGTTCATGCATGAACAGGGAAGCAAAGGGCATGAGGACGGGCAGCAAGGAATATGAAACTATTAGGTAAGGATTGTTGATGAATCTATAGAAGAGAAGATGATTGTTGAGAATATCATTAGGATTTTTCCTACAATATTTGATCCAATATTCATTGCAATACTAGACGTTAATGAACTCTTAAAGATTACAATAGTTGAGTTGATGATTTCACATCAAACCCACAAGTATTTCCTAAATAGGGTTATCCCTTCTTCCCCAAAGATCAAACCAACATAAGAGGTATGGATTTCAATGAAGGAATTCTACAAGGAAAAAAATACAAGGGAAAGCTTTCATTGCAATAGAATGACCAAAGGGATAGGTGGGGGGGGGGAGGGGGTTTATGTGTGAAATATTAAGGGGTGGCATGGATGTTTGATGTAGTTGAATGATTTTTTTTTACTGATTTAAAGGTAGTTGAGGTGTGTAAGGATGTGTGTAGAGTTAATTATTCTTTTGGTTATTGTGACTCTAAGTTATGTGGATGAGTTAGATGTATTATATTGTGGTAGGGGATGTGATTGTTGAAGTCTTTGTGGAAGTCTTAATGTTTGTATATAATTGGGGTAGTGTTATGGTTGAAGGAGTTTTTATTCCAATAGTTTGTCTATGGGTTTGGTGGAAGTTATGGTTGTTGTGGATGGGGTATCTTCTTTTTTGAGTTTTGAAATGTCAAAATTTAATGGAAGTTTAGCTCCACTTTAGATTAATTTAAAAAAATGGTATTTGTTTTCCTTAATAATCATAAACTCATTCAAGCCATCATTTCATCCAAAGGCATTGAAAGAGAAGTGCATGAAAAAAACTAGTGATGACGCTATAGGTTGAGTGGAAGTGTTAAATAGCACAAGAACTAATAGAATAAATGAAATTTTTGAAATATTGGAATAGAAGATTAAAATTACTAAAGAGTTTTACTAGAAAGCCCAATTATGTTCAAAATTTGGTAAGATATTTTACAAACAAAAACACATAGTGGTTGAATTAAATCTTAGGGTAAAAGGTTGAACACTCATAATTTTGAACACTTAGCAAAATCGAATCTTAGAATCAACATGATAACAAAATTAAAGCATTATATTAAGCATGTATGATAGGAAGTGATAAAGAGACATGCATCAAGACTTGACATACCTTAAAATTGGATATTCAATTTGAGAAACTACCCAATTACGTGTAGTTTTTTTTTCTTCTTGCATCAAAATCCTCAAGAATTTGAGTTTTTCATGAACTTGTTTCCTTTTTAATGTTCAATTCTATATTACTTTAATAGAATTACTAAAATCTATTGAAGAGGTCCAATGTATAATGTGAAATTATAATGTTCAATGAAATCATAATTTATATTGCAACACTACAAATATGAAATTTTTAGTTTTTATAATCAAATTTCATGTAAAATCTATGTTATTTCATCCTTCCTAAGTTGGAAAACTAGGAAAGGGTTGTGCAAAGCTGGTGGAAAGGTGGTAGAGTGTGTATTTTTTGCATGTGCTTTCCCCAACAACTTGAAAAGGCATTTTTTTTATCGGATCATGCACAAGACCATGAGAATAACAAAGAATGTGGGCTTGGATCATGAGTGTCCTACCTTTTTTATTATTTTTAGAGCAAGACAAAATATGCTCATATTTTGGCTTGCTTTATAAGTGGCCAAATTTCAACTTTTCCAAAGCGCGCTTGTGTTTTGAAAAAGTTGATTTGGTAAAGGTTTTTCAATTATAATCATGTGTCAATAGGGGGCTGGGTTGAGTTACATCTATGCGAACTTTCTTAGAGCAATTATGACATCTTGTAGGTGCTACATATGTCTCATTTTATGTGCAACATGAAGTTTCATCATGTTTCCCTATACACTCAAGTCTATATATTAACCCTAAACCCTATCCCTTAAACCCTTAACCCTCAAATCTTAATCCATTAAGCCATCATCCTTTAATCCCTCAACTCTTAAACCCTCAACCCTTAAATCCTCAGCCCTCAACCCTAATCCATCAACCATTTTAACCCTAATCTCTATTCCTAAACCATCAACCCTTAACCTTTAAACCCTCAACTCTCAACCCTATACCTTAAAACCTAATTCCTCAACCCTAACCCCCCAACCCGCAACCCTAATCCCTATCCCTAAATCCTCAACCCTCAACCCTTAAATCTAAAAACCCTAAACCATAAACCCTCAACCCTCAATCCTAAACCCTATACCCTTAAATCATAATACCTCAACCCAAAAACCCTCTACCCTATACATTAAACCCTCAACTCTAATACCTTGATCCTATACCTTAAACCTTAATCAATCAACCCTCAACCATTAAACTCTTAAACCCTAAACCTCTATCATATACATTAAACCCTCAATCCTAATCCCTCAACCCTATACCTTAAACCCTTAATCCATCAACCCTCAATCCTTAAACCCTTAAACCCTTTACCCTATACATTATACCCTCAACCCTAATCCCTCAACTCTATACCCTTAAAACCTAATCCCTCAACCCTTAAACCATCAACCCTTAATCCCTAATCCCTTAAACCATCTATCTTATATATTAAACCCTCAACCCTAATACCTCAACTGTATACCTTAAACCCTTAATCTATCAACCCTCAACTCTTAAACGTTCAACCCTTAAATCCTAAACCCTCAATCCTACACATTAAACCCTCAACCCTAATCCCTCAACCTTATACCTTAAACCCTTAATTGATCAATCAAGTATGTGCAAGATAATGGTGGGCCAAAAAGTGGCAATGAGGAAAAAAAATGTCTTTCATTGACCGAAAAAACGCGAAAAGAACATGTTGACTTATCTTAGGCTCGGGTGTCACCATACCAAACACCCAACCTAGTTTTACAAATCAGATATCTAATTTGCAAAAAGCATATATAAAAAACATCTGTCACTATTTTGAAGTCATTTGGCAGTGAAGAACCCACGGGTGCATAGTGCATCCATTCTTTGTGTAATAGATATCTGATTTGGGCTAAATTCGATTTGGAAAGGTAAGTTTTTATTTTTATTTGATTTGATTCAATTTTGATTTAGATTTGAATAATTTCATATGGTTTTTGTGGATTTTTTTTAAAAATAGGGTTTTTGATTGAATTTTTGTGAAAAAATTGAGTTTAGAATGGATTTTGATAAAAAAATGAATGTTTTTGTGGATTTTTTTTCACAATAGGGTTTTTGATTGAATGTTTATGAAAAAATTGAATTTAGAATGGATTTTGATAAAAAAATGAATGTTTTTTGTGGATTTTTTTTCAAAATAGGGTTTTTGATTGAATTTTTATGAAACAATTGAGTTGAGAATGGATTTTGATAAAAAAATGAATGTTTTTAATGGATTTTGATTTAAAAATAGTGTTGCATATATATTGTCTAATTTTAGATTAATTATTTTTTAACTTTAATTAGGAATTATGGCTGCCGAAAATGAGAATGCACAAATTCCACCAGTTGAGAATGAAAATCCACTAGCTAAGAATCAAAATGCAAAAATGCCAAATGCTCCACCACCTCCGCAGCCATCAATTGAAGACTTAATTCATGAAAAATCAGAGCAATTGAGGGGCATTTGTAATGTTTATAAGAAAATCCCTTGATTATCCCATATGTCAAACACATTGACAGGAATAATTACAAATGTAGAAACCCTCTCCACCCAACATAATGTCTTTCATTCGTGGTGAGAAACCATGAAGAAATATTATGCATGTGCTTATGATGATGTGAAATATCTCCAAATAACAAAAGCCCAAATAGCCTCTTTATTTATTAACCCCAGCACTGGTTTGCCAGTTAATGTTAACAAACCAAAACTTTTTATAAAATGGTGCACGCATAGGGGCATAGTAGATAACTTTTTGGATCGTTGGTGTATGGTTTTTGATAAACCACCCAAAAATAATCTTGACGTACCTTTTTACTTTATTAAAAAATTATATGTTGAGTTTTTGTTAGGGCATCATGTCAATTAATTTGACATTAAACCCTTCCAGGGCATTGGTAGAGGTAGGCCTCAGGATAGGCCAGGGGGAGCTAGAGTAGTTAGGCTCCCACATGTTCCCCATCCTCCCCTTCCTCCGCCACCTCTAGTACAACATCTAGATATTACGGAGGATGCAACCATACAAACTATCCAGGCCATTCACTCTTTGAGTTGTCTTTTGGTTTCCCATGCTTCTTCAGTAGCTCAGCCACGGTCTGGTGATCTTGGTGATGGATCCAGTGTTGTTGCATCATCCTCCTTAGGGCCACATATTTGCAATACGTGCCAAAAAATATGCTTGGGTCCTATTGTATAGCCCCCTGACCATCCATTAGACACATCTGATTATGACATCCAGGATGTGGAGATTATAGCAAATCACACGCAGGGGAGTGGAGCACACCATAGAGATTCCTCTCCTGCTAGAGAGGTGGACATTGGAGTAGTTACACAGGTAAAATTTAAGGTGTAAATTCATAACTTGCATTTTTTTAAATGAATATTAATAAGAGATAGTATCAAGTACTAATATTTATTTACATGTTCTATTTAACAGTTAATGTCTGAGGAGGAGCTCACACAGGTGACTGATAGCACACTTAGGGCCATTTCATTTGGCCTCAACACACACACACAGTATGTATTTTCGCACTCACTCATTTACATTTTTTTATTCTATATTTGCTTATCATTTGAATTGTAAATAATGAAATTATATATTAACTTATATGTTTATCTTATTCTCTGCTTGTAGGAAACACCTAGTGCGAGTGAGGTGTGATGCTCTCTAGACTATGGAGGCACAGTGTTAGATAAGGGAAAGGTAATTGAACTCAAATTTGATTGAATTAAAATTTATAAGATCTTTTATTAATTATGCATACATTGACATAGATTCATAGTTTCATATGTACTTGTCATTTTTATGTACAAGTGGTTGTGAGCTATACATCATTGTTGATAAGTGCCATAGCACCCGAAGGAGTAGGTATTCGAACACTTGAAGGAGGATCTATTGAAACACCTCAAGGAGGACGTGTTGAGACACCTAAAGGAGATATTGAAAAAGATCAACCTAAAGAGGTATGTGTTTATTTTATTTTTTGCTTGGTAAATATGTTCTTATTACTAAAAATTCTATGCTAACTTGGATCAATTTCATGTTTTTGTTCCCATATATATATATTGACGTTACAAAAGTTGGTTTGGTTAGTTCTTTGAGAGGGGTATATTCTAGGACTCCTGACCCTTCAAAGAGATGTATATTTCAGGTAATCAAGATTTCAATTTTAGAGTTCAATTATAATTCAATGTGTATTGATTTTTATGTTAATTATTTGATTTTAAATTATACAATATAACTAATCTCAATTGTGGTTTGACGTTTTCTTGTGCAGCTACCTTCAAAGCCAATGAGTGCTTCAAAGAGGCTCCATTTTGATGATCCACCAGTAGTTTAGGATGAGATAGACATTTTGGCATGTAAATTTTGAATAGATATTGAGATGGCATATGCCACATATTGTAAAACTTTGTTTGAGTTGGCATTGATGCCATTTTGTATATGGACATACACTTGATTATTGGATAATTTGATATATATAGAAGTTGACAATCAAAATTTAATTTCCTCCTCATGTGCATGATTAAACTCTTTGAAAATTTAATCAAGTGAGCAATGGTTAAATATCAATGTACAATAGCATAAAAAGAATGGTTAAATATTATGTAGTTTATATTCATATTGTTGATTACATTGCATTGCACATCTTTCAAACTCAAAGCATTATTTCACATTGCATAAGTAACAACTAGATACTCATATGATTAACCCTACACCATCTAATTTTCTTCTTTGTCAACTTTCCCATGCCTTAGTAAATTTGGTGGTCCATTTGTAACCATCAATTTTTTTATATAACATAAATTCACCTTTTTCAAAAAATTAATATGGCTAGACTCCCATATGAATACTAATAATATATCATATGACCATTCTTCATATACTTATTGGCACTTTGTGTCTTCTTAGATGAGCCAAAATTTTCCCAACTACCTCTGCCTTCATCAATGTTCCATATTTTAATCATTCCATCCCAAGATGTTGTGACCATTTGTTGACTAGAAGATTCAATTATTTGCAGGCATGAAATGACATCATCATGCACTTTGACCTAGAAATTTAGGAAAAGAATACTATTAAAAGTTGTGAGCTCTGTGAAAAATAGATTTTTATCTGACTGCAACACCATCTAAATATGGATTCTTTTAGAAAATAAAAAGCAAGACATAACTTTTAAACAAATAATTTAATCACAATGTATTTTTCACAAAGAAAATTTGTATAAACCGCTTCTCCATAATGGCTAGTATAGAAAATAATTGCATTGGTAGAACAAAACTCCAAAACATTTCTGATTTCCTTGATTAATTGAATCTTAAGTAGAATCCCCACAATAATTATGTTTTACATAAACCGATAGGAAAACAACATTGCTTGGAAAGTGCATCTCTAATATTTTATGTTCCTTGTACAATAATTTAAATACATTTGAAGAAGTTATATGAAAATATAGCTTCTTAAATTCTTCTTTAATTTGAAGGTTAGTTTTGATAGTGAGTAATTTATTTCATAGATGGATTTTAGCTTTTGCTTGATTGTTGTGCACTGTACTTTCTTCTATAAATAAAATGAGACATGCTAATGCACATTTTCACTATAATTTCTCTATTTTCTTCCTCAACATATCTCTCTCTTGGGCTTTGATACAACCCTGTCAGGGCCTGTCCTAATCACATTTAGCCCAAATCAAAAAGAAAATTTCATGCATTGCTTCTCCCTACACTAGCAGACCCTGGCTGGAGGTTTTATTTGATATTGTCAACAAACATACATTTGGTTGTCTGAATGAATGGGGGAGTTACAACCTTCCCAAGCAAGAGGTCATGACAACCATCAAAATTATACACCACAAACACTATTTCTTTCCTTGTGAGTAAAGGATAAGTGTACTTAAATAAGGTGTAATAGTAGAGAGAATAATATTGTTTAGGTAAAATTTGTTCTCAATCTCTAACTCAGGAAGGGATATTCCCATAGAATTTTATTCTCAATGAAAGCTGGTAGATTTCTATATCCAAAAGAGTAAATTATTTAAATACAATTGGCCTTTTCAAGCTTTTTATTTTCTACCACCTCAGTCCATATCAACTTTGGAACATTTTATGTATGGTTCTAAGAAATCTTTTAGTAGACTTAAGGATTTGTTGCATCTATCAACAACTTATGTTCTCAGTGCATGAAAAAGTGAGGATTTATCAAGGACTTTAACATTTGGATTGGTTATCTTTGTGAATAGAGTCTGGAAGGAATTGGTTAAACAAAAGAATCTATTCTTATTTGTTAATATAATGCCATCACATTAATTTTTTTACTTTATATAGAACAACAAGAAGTTCATAAACTAGGAAACACTTTACAGGTATCTGCAGAATGTGAAGATAAAGTTTATCAGTATGTCATTGGTCACTGATTTTAAGTCTGACTTGTTAGAACTGATTAAAGCAATTCAAGACTTATGTCATAGGAAGAGAACATTTGACCATAGGCTCAATGATAAATGCAATGATCCTTAACTAAATTATTCATACAAATTTCTTAGATCTGGAATAATTCAATGAAAATCAGCCAAAACATTTAAACAAAATATTTAGATCTAAAAAATTCACATATGATAAAATAGATCTACACATATAAGTTGGTTGGAAAAAAGTATTTAATTCAAATAACTCACTTCATGATTACAATTTTTTTGATCAAATTTTTGCTCATAACCAAGATTACAATGATCAAAAAATATTTTAGAAAAATATTGGGATGCTGAAATGCCTAAATGCTGAAATCCACTATGCTTGGCGTATAGATGCAACCTTTGTGTGAAATTTCCCTCACAAATCCAAACAAGTTTCATCCTCCAAACTCTAGGAAACCAATGGGGTTTCATCGAAAAATCTCCATAACCTAAGGGTTTTTGTCCTTAGATTCAACAAGTGAACACAAGTGTTCAACTTTGCAATTTTGGATTTGTTGAGATGATGTCCAAAGATTATCCAAACTAATGAATTTGTATTCCTTATATAGAGGTTTAAGGCCTAACATGGGTCCAAAGTTTCTTTCCATTTTCTCACATTCAAATTTGGGCTCATTAATTGCATTCTTGGTTAGTCGTGGTCATGGGTGGAGTCCATTCAAATGGTAAGGTTTTGTGAAAGTGCATGCTTGAGTGTGGAGATCTAGGGAAATGATTTCTTTAAGTTCAAGCAAATAATTATCCCAAGGTCCAACATCAAGGGTTCAGGCGATGGGATTCTTGGGTGTTAGGACACAAGACAATGGGGATCTAGGGGTTTGAGGATTAGGATACCCCATTGGCTCTTTTACAAACATAAGACGTCATCAAAAGGCCCAAAGATCCAAAGAGGAATGTATGGTTTGAGAAGTGGTGGTCAAGGTATTAGGGTGTTATGCGAATGGAAAGGAAAAATTTCAAAGGCCCACAAGAGAAGGAAGTGGGAGGTGGAAGCACAAGGAATGAAAGAAATGCATGATAGTATTAGAGAGTTTGAAATCCCACCCAAAGTAGGAAAGTGACCCATATTTCAAACTCAAATCATTATTTTGTATCATTGTTACATTGGTCTTGAGAGTGGTAGGTTAATATAGGTCTGTACAATACAAAGCTTGGTTTACCTATGTAGTGTAACAATGGCATAGGAAGATTTTTATTTGAAAGCAAAAATCAAGGCTCAACCTCTTGGAATGAAAATTATTGTTTGCAAAAAAAATGAACAAGAATGAGGTAGTTAAGGTGTTTGAAGTGATTTAGAGGTTGCTTTTAGAGAAGAGAGATGTTGAGGAGTACATCAAGTTGACCAGTGAGAACCAAAGTGTAATGTGTTTTAGTTTGTGGTACTCCTATGTTTCTCTACAGATGTGTGATAAATTCTTAGTTCAATGATGTTGAACAATTTTAGAAAAAAGAAAGTTGTGTCATGGTCCACATTCAATCCAACAAGCAAAAATTAAAGCTCAGCCTCTTGGAATGAAAATGCTTGTTTGCAAAACAAATGAATAAGAATGAGGTAGTTAAGGTGTTTGAAGTTATTTAGAGGCAAATTTTAGGGTGGAAGGCTTAAAAATCCATTTTAAATGCACAAAAAGAATGAAATTACTTCAAACCAAGTTTGTGAAGAAGTTAACTATGTTGCCAACTAGTTTCCCTTAAGAGTCCAAAGTGTTAAAAGGCAGCAATCTTTGAAGGGCTATTTCTCAGAGACCGTGATGCTTATAGACTCTCCGTCCAAGGCTATGGAATCATGTTGGGACTACCTACAAAAACCTCTCTTAGTTTTTGCTATCTCAGAGGCGTTTTCCTATGGTGATGACTTTTTAGTGGAGGGAAAAGTTCCTAGATGCAAGCAGTGTAAAGTTGCAAAGTGGTGCAACTTTCATTCCGCAACTTGTATGACCAAATGGATTATTCCAACATGTCCATATGGGTAATTTTACGCTAGGGATGGTCCTCTCTTGCACCCAAATACGCCGAATCACTCTGAGCTACATTGGACTGGTGATTTCCCTTACAAGTCCAAAGTGCTAAAAGGCAGCAATCTTTGAAGGTCTATTTATCGGAGACCGTGATGCTTATAGACTCTCCATCTAAGGATATGGGATCGTGTTGGGACCATCTACCAAAACCTCTCTTGGTTTTTTCTATCTAAAAGGTGTTTTCCTGTGGTGATGAATTTTCAGTGGAGAGAAAAGTTGCTAGATGCAAGCAATGTAAAGTTGCAAAGTGGTGCAACTTTCATTCCGCAATGCGTACAACCAAATGGACTATTCCAACACATCTAGATAGGCACTTTTATGCTAGGGATGGTCCTCTCTTACACCCAAATACACCGAATCACTCCGAGCTACATTGGATCGGTGATAACCCTTAAGAGTCCAAAGTGCTAAAAGGCAGCAATCTTTGAGGGTCTATTTCTCGGAGACTGTGATGCTTACAGACTCTTCGTTCGAGGCTATGGGATCATGTTGGGACCATCTACAAAAAAATCTCTCAGTTTTTGCTATCTCGAAGGCGTTTTCCTATGGTGATGACTTTTCAATGGAGGGAAAAGTTGTCAGATGCAAGCAGTGTAAAGTTGTAAAGTGGTGCAAATTTCATTCCACAACTTGTACGACCAAAAAAAATATTCCAACACATCTATATGGGTACATTTACGCTAGGGATGGTCCTCTCTTGCACCCAAATACGCCGAATCACTCTAAGCTACATTGGACCGAGTCAAATTAAGTGAAAATTTGATGAAGACACAAGGGAACAATCACAAACTCTTTGCAACCTGCCTATTTGAGGCATCTAACAAGATTATTCTGACCTCTTTGGACAGTTCGAAACTCCCTTAAAACTTGACAAGCAACTAAATACACATTTCCCTCTTTAACCCCCTTAAACCCTTGTAATAGTGAGAAACTAGTTTTTCTCCAATTACTCCACAATTTTCCAAAACAATAGAAAAAAAAATGACTAATTCAAACACCCATATCCAAATTACACAACATATATGAGAAACAACATAGACTCCTTTGGACCAGCGTTGACTTCCTATACATTCACCCTTGAACAAGCTACTCAATTAGCCCAAAAATGCAAAGCAACATACCTTCAAACACCACACAAACCCCTAAAACCTTGGTGAAGAAAATAAATTTCCAAGAAAACAAAGATTCTGCAATTGGATTCCATTTTTACAGACCTGTAACCGTCAAATCAAAAAACCCTTGTTTTTATTGTAATTCTTGAGGGTTTATTGGATGTAGCACTTCTACAACCTTTCAGTCTTTTCCACCACCTTAGAAACCTTTATTTAGGCCCCAATATGCTTAGAAAACAAAGAAAATTTTGGTATCTCAGATATTTTTGCAAACCATATGGTAAAAACTCTATTTTCAAGTGAAAAAAACCACCATTTTTGGACCTTTAACTCTTCATTTTATTTCAAAACCCAGTTCTCCAAGCCTTCCAATCTTGAAATAACATTAAGACATGTAATAATGTTTCTAAATAAAGTTTTTATACAAAGAAATGGGAAGATAAAACCATGTAAGTGGTTTCCCCAAACTAATTGCCACCAAAACCATTCTTGATAGTTTAAAACCACGAACCACCCCAACGTGTAATTATGATAGCACTCAAGATAGCCCTCAAAAATGAACATATAAACTAAGTAGGAACCCATAACATTATGGAAAGATGATCCACTTCTCCCAATGTAACTCCCAAGCATTACATGTGATAGATGGTTAATTTCATTAATGGCAATGATTGTGTGACTCCCATTGATGACCTTCTTTATTCAATGCCATTACAACAATATCCAAAGCATTCCAAAGAATACTAATGAAAACAATATTTCCCTCAACACCTCATGATCATTCAAGTACTCATTCTAACAATACAAGAGATTTACACTTCAAATTGCAAGTGAGTATAATTTACTATATCTTAACATAAAAAATGCAAAACTAATAGAAAAATGTATCAATGAGGTACAAGGATGTATAAAATCCAATCAATCAAACACAATCAACCTAAAATAATTAAGGGTTGATAGGGGTATTGGATAATGAAGGGTTGATAAGGGTATGAATGTTTATCTTTGCATCTACTCTTGAATAACTAGGGACTTGGTGGTATTTAGAAATTTGTTACTCATTTTTATTGCATTGAATCAAAATGTCTCACTATTAATTGCTCCAATGCTATAAGATAAATTAATGTTTTCATGATTATAATGAATATATTGTATGTTATTAATGCTAGCGTATATCATCAAATTATGCCAAACATGTGTTTAGTCAACTCAAAGTGGGTGAATGACACCACTTAGCGAAAAGTTTGAATTTTGAATTTTAAAATGAAAGGGAATAGGTTTGTGACTATGAGGTCACCCTTGTGAATTAAAGAATTGGGTTTGAGGAGAAAAAGTTGCAAGCTACTATAATTTATTATATATAAATGGGAAATATTACAAAACCTGGTTCAAACAAGCATACCGACAGGAAAGAACCAGGAAGAAAACCTTCGGTTGTAGCTCGATTAAGTACAAAAATAAACCCCTTTACAAAACATATGAGTTTCCAAAATATAGGCCCCTTTACATTTTAAACATACCCTTTATACAATGCCAGACATTTGACCCATATTTCAAAAAACATCACTAGGTATAGATTATGCCCATACACAATTATGACCATTTTACATTGTTTCCAATTTGAGAATTCAAATTTTACAAAATTTTCCTATTAGAGGCATTCAAGGCATAGTCTTCAACAATAGTATGTTCATGTTCTGGACTGACAAGCACCTGTACAAACCATCAAGGTAGCTTAGAATAACCAATCTATATTATTCTAAATGACACAAAATATGATGAGATGGTAATGCAAACTATAAAAGACGCTTAGAATAACCAATCTATATTGTTGTAATCTATTGCATACCTCTCTGAAAGGATCAAAGTTAGCTATTGTTGCAGCAAGTCCATGATCAATCATGCCAGGAATATCACAAAAGTGGGAAAATGAGAAATCTATATTGTCACAATAGAAAAGATGTTAGACTAACATATCTCTATTAATCTAAACAACTTGAATGATGATGAGTTGAGTAATGTGCAAACTATAAAGATGCATACCTCTTGAAAGAATCCCGAGCTGGCTATTATTTGCAACAAGTCCATGATCAATCATGCGAAGGGAATATCGCAAAAGTGGGAAAATGAGAAATCTATATTGTCACAATAGAAAGTATGCTTAGACTAAGCATTATCTATATTAAAATCTAAACAGCACGAATGATGATGAGATAGTGATGCAAACTATAAAATATGCATACCTCTTTGAAAGGATTAGAGCTAGCTATTGTTGCAGCAGGTCCATGATCAATCTTGCCAAAAATATCACAAAATTTCATACAAAATATCACTATTAAAGACACATGCATTGCAATAGTATATAAAATATCAGTATTAAATATAGAACACTAATGAACTTAATCATAATGAACATAAGCACTCTACCTTCCATTCTTGAAAATGCTATTCAAGAGTATGCTGAGAAGGGTCATCTCTTACCTTTAGAGTATCGGGTAATGATTCATGATCAACACTACTAATTGTTCATAGTTACTTTGTTTTTGGTCTAGCATGATGTCTCAATAACTTCACATTTGTTGCTATAATAAGTGTGAATACATGAGAATGGTTTTGTGTTTCTCATTAGTCTTCAAATGTAGGTATGCCATTCTTTTAATCATGTATGTTAAACCAAGTTCTTGCAACCACAGCTAAGCACATGGGATACATGAACCATCATCATCTTCCATCGGTTATTGTTGGCTTATGCTTTACCGCGCACATCGAACCAACCAATAGTTTGATCTCTCTTCATTCCCCTGCGGTGCAACAACTACAAAAATATGTCCTAGCTGTAGTAGATCTGAAAGTAGGTCGTAATCAACTGAACTTTCCATTTTGTCATTTGTCATGGATATTGTTTGAGATAAAGGAGTTAGATACTGTGGTACCCATGTATCCACCCACTCACTTGACTCGCATTGATCCCACTCGCATTGAATACAACTCTGACAAAAACAAGCCAACTCTCATGTCCAAATGGTCCATGTGCCTACATCTAAGCTTCAAAATGAATGCATCTTTGAAGAATCTATGGTTGTATGACAATCCAATCTACCTCCCACTATACCCTCCTCAATGAACCAAAAGAATCTGTGCACTATTGAATCAAGTGTCCCTCCCCTTGTGGCAATGTTGAACTACACCAATCAGCTATAGAGGCGTGCATCACTGATTTTTTCTGCAATCACTTCAATTGCTCCTTAACTAGAGCTCTCTTTACACATGCACCCGCTCCATCATGCTCCTCTTTCCCATGCCTAGCTTCAAAAAAACTCCAAATATGAGGTACACCCCTCTCTACATGCATTCTACTCAACCAATAAAACATACGAGGATTCTTGAATTGACCTGTGCAGTTATCTGACCAAATGAGATGTCGGCCCATTGCTATATCATGCT
>VDFB02182174.1:0-17786 GCA_007258455.2 Sequoia sempervirens
AAAATTTAAATCAAGATTTAAAATATAAAAGAATTCGGATCGGATTAAAAATTTATGCAGTTGAAACCGGATAAATATGTCAAAATGGTCGCAGCGAGAATAGCATCCCACCCATTGTAGACAAAACCACAGTAACCTATATAAAACCAAAAATATTTATAAAAGAAAAGTTAAAAACACTGAACAAACATTCTATATAAAATCTCAATCTTTATATTTTATATAAAACAAAATCTTTCTTAATGATATCAAGTTTCCACAATCTATAATATTATTCAGTATTGTTTCTAGATTTGAGTGTTGTAAATTTTTGCATTAAGAGTGTAGTCCATCATCAGGATGGTAGAGAGCAAGTTGAGAAATTTTTTTTACAACACAATCAAATCCAGAAACAATACTGAACAGAACCTTTCTATTAAAAAAAACCCAAAATGAAGGTGAAAGGGGCTCCGCAAAGAACTGTGATCCATATGGCATTGCTCATGGACCATAAGTTTTTTAAACAGGTTGAAGCCACCACAGATAGATTGAAAATTCTGTCAAAGATATTGGATTAAAAGAACTTTCTAAAAACACAGAACGAAAGCAAACTTAAAAATGCCGCTGTAAAAAACACAGAAGTCTTCAATAAGACTATTGTCTTAAAAAAAATTGTTTTAAAAATCAAATATCTATATTTTGTCTCAATGTTTTGGATTATATTGACAATTTCATCATCACAAAGAATGAAAAACTCATTAAAAAATATTTTCCCTTTCTCAGAGAAAAATTGAACCTCCTTCGATACAAATCTCCAAATCAATAGATTAAAAACAGAGCATAACGAGAAACAAGAACACTAAATCTTGGTGAGGCAAAAGCCTGAATTCCCTTAAACCGCCTGCATTATAAAACTAATGAGTATATTCATTACCTGCGAGTAAAGTTAAAAGGCGAAAGAACGCCAGAATTGTCCCTGGCTGCCCATCCCTGAACATCAAACCCTTTTTCTCCCATTCTTCTATGAGAACAAGACTGATTTCAAGAAAAAATAAGATTGTTCACAGGGTACAACAGATGACGGAAAGCTGCTGAGAATTAAGTGCAACCACACAATAATTTACAAAAAGCAGTGGCTACGGATGCTTATTTATTAGTGGAGTCGTCGGTCACAAAAGTTCCAACCGGAGGAGCAAAAATCCTCACAGGTATGTCTTCCACAGTTTAATTGGTCAAAATTATTTGACGTCATTTGTGACATGATCCACAGGACCACACGTTAGGAGTTGATTGGACTCCATCTCGGACTTGAACAACTTAGTTGGGTGTTAGGAGCGGCGCCGGTGACGGTACAGTACAAATTGAAACCAATGTCTACTTACTGCATTTGATCATAAATAATAACTAATTAATTAAAAAAAATTTCAATTAACGGGTATTCGCCGACAAATGTGCAGTTGAAAGGTTTAAATTGACAGCCGGAAAAGTCCATTTTATTTCCTTTCTGCAATTAAAGACTCCACGCGGTTCACATCATGGGACGAATTCCACCAACGCTAATGCGCGCCGGGGCCGACATTTTCGGTCTATAACACAAAGTGTGCTCGTCATCAGTGATGCCATCCGATATTTCTCGTCATCAGTGATGCCATCCGATACTTCTAGACGGAAAGTCTTAGAAGACCCGACTTCCTAAGGAAATCCAATTCCAAATTCTTCCAGAAGAGCGCAGATTTTTAGGCTTATAGAAAATTACTAAAAATGAAAGATAATTACGCTTATAGAAAATTAGGCCAAGGCCCCATGCCGTTGTCTAGGGGTGGGGTTTTATGGACCAAAAATTTAGTGGGTGTTGTTGAGATTTTCAAGTTTTTTTTAAAAGTGGATGGTCTTATTAATTTGTAGTGTAGTTTAAGTTTAAAAGTTTAATTTCTAAATCTACAAAAGTGGGTGGTCCCATGAATTTTGTAGTGTAGTTTAAGTTTAAAAGTTTAACTTCTTAAATTTACAAAAGTTGGTATCTTTTCTCTCTCATTGTCCCATCCTCCATAATTCTTTTTTAATCTAGTTTAATTTAATTAATCTACGATTAAGATGTGCACACCCCTAATTAGGATTAGTGTCACATCTTCCATAATTCTCCACTTGCTCTTAATTCTTCATTAGCCTGCTTAATCCCTTGTTTGCACAACTTTAATTGTTTGATTAGGTCAACCTAATATTTATGCCATTTATGACATACCCTCAAGTCAACCTTTCATTAGTTGCTTTCTCCTTTTGGAGAAGGCAACCCATTCCCCATGTGAATTTAAAATTTATTCTTCCAATGTCTTTTTAGGAATTTATAATTCTTCTCCTCTTCCCTATGTGGATATTAATTCCTCAAACATCCCATCACCCACATGGGGACAAGGACTTCCTTTATGAGGAGATCTTGTCCCAATCCCTAGGTACCATAAGGTACCTCCACCTCACCAGACACATGGCAAGATGCGAGGGCTTGCAAGTTCTCAACTCACCTTAGTCCTTGAGTTTGTCTATGGTGGCCTCATTTTAACCCTTCATTTTCTAGAGACATTTCCCCTAAAATTAGAGGATTTTTTTCTCATTTGCAACATTCAACACAACACACATTTTGCACTCTAACTCTCAAGCATTCAGGCCAAGCCATAACCTCCATTGTTCTAACTTCATTTGCATCCATATTGTGCATCTATCCAAATACCCACTTGCATCATTGCATTCTCCATCTCATCATCATCGTTTTGATTTAGGTTTTATGCTATTTTCCATCCAAAGGAGCACACAATTAAATGAATCAATATGGCCAACCAACTTATCAACTTAGACAAGGTTACAACATACTTCTTTTCATCTTTCGTTTTGTTCAAGTTCAACTAGGCTAATTGTTGAGGCGTTTGTGTTTTCCTTGTTTGCATTCTGTTCGTTTTGCATTTTAGACTAGGAATTCACCTGCACACATTTTAGGCACGCTAGGTGGGACCCACGTCACAGGTCTATACTTTCACGTTTGTTGTTGTTTCACGTTTTGCAGGTTCAAATTTTACATGTAGGGGCGAATCCGCCCTGATGGGTGAACTTATCAGTTACAGAGGCGAGTTTGCAGGAAGCAAAGGTGAAAGCGAATTCACCCTTTTGTGAAAAACGACGAATTTGCAACCAGGGGCAAAGTTGTTTGTAACAGGGGTGAACTTGCACTTGTCTCCTGGAAACAGGTGAGAACGATCAAGTTACAAAGGCGAAAGAAAATTCACCCATCTTTCGGAATAGAGGTGAAATCGAATTCGCCCATCCTCCCAGAATAGGGGAATTTGACTAGAAGAATAGGAAAATTTGCCTCATATAGGGGGAAATTTGAGGTATATCTGAAACTTTTTTTTTTTAATTTTCAGCTTTAGTTTGGTTTTAGTTTTAGGTACTGACCTACTAACTCGTCTGTTTGTGAGTGTGGCATTTCACTAACGATTTGTGCAGCAACTTGTCTCTCATTTGTCCAAGATTGGTGTGTTGGCCTCCTACAATGATTTAATAACTAAGCCCTTACAACCATGATTCAGAGACTGGATATCTAACCTGAATAACTATTTCAATCATCATGAAGGTGCATTCAACTTGTTAACCCAAGGACGTGAACTTGAAATGGGTCAGCACAGTATGTGCACTAGGAACCCTAAGTAGCCATTTTCGTTCTATAGCTAAAGAACACACAATGCTGAAAGTAAATTGCTTAGAAGGGAATACCATAAATGCCAATCATTAGTCAACAACCACATCAAAATAAAATGCATAACAAGAATGAAAATATGAGCAACAAACATAGCACTACTCTGTCTGCTTTGGTTGTAGGAATAGTCACAGAATGAAATTCTAGTGGCTCCAAGAACAGTCGGTGCCAAATTTCTAACTAATTACTAAACAAGAAGTAATACTAAACTAATACTAAAATAAGAGGACAAATTACTCACCAAGTGGGCCCCCTTGGATATGTATCCTCTAAAACTAATAAGGACTCAGATGCTTGAACTCAGAACTTTATTTTATTCACTATAAATCATGAGTACCAAAGAGTAATGTATCTGTATTACTGAAAACTTGAGAGTGCAAGTACAATATCAAATCGTGCAACCCCTTAAGAAGGAGCATCAAATCTTTATTTATACTATCAACTAGACAAGGTAGTTAACTCCATGACTGGGAGGATGCCATTTAGGGAAAACAGAGAAATTGGAGTGGCAACGGTTACGTGTGCATGGAATCTGGTCAGACATGTAGGTCCAAACTCAGATTTAACACAACAATAATGCCCACATCTTCTCAATCATTAAAGTCTACTACAAGGCGGTTACATTTGGGTGCATGAGGAATCTTCTGTTGTCGACCTCCTTTGACCTTTGAGCGATTCCTTTGCTGAACGTTATGGTGCATGCCCAGCTGGCGGTGTCTTCCTCAACTTAGCATCCTCAAATTAAATCTACATGGCAAAGTCAGTACACACAATAACTGCAAGTCTATAACCACCTTAAGGAACATTTATTAACCACATGCAAAATCAATATAGATAATCCAAATAATATGCCAATGTCATTAAAACTTTCAAAGATAGGATTAAGCCCAATGTCTATGGTTTGAGGGAAACATTATGAAAATATCAACATTTAGCATCAAAGTTCATGACAACTGCCATCAAATAAATTATACATTCTACCCAAAGTTGGACCAAAAACTAGGCTCATCACTCCCCAACCTAACATTTTGTTGGTCCTCCAGTAGGGGAAGGGTTGTTGTTCTGCTTGGTCAAAGCTCTAAAATTTGCAACTGATAGCTATCCAATATCAGTGGCTGCTGAGCATGAATCAGGGTCCCAATAGAATCCTCCTAATTTATCAAGTCTGCTCCATCTCTATCTTTCTACAGCAATGTCATACTGGTAGAACATGAAGTTTGGCACGAGCCACATGAGAATGGGTGGCTGGAAAGTTAGGGGAAGCCAAAATTGCCCCTTTGTTCTCCCAATCTGAATATACCTATCAATCCTTTTTAGTGTTGCAACATAATTGTAGATGGAATGGGGTTCAACTTGTTTCCACTCATCAATTAGGCTATTCCATCTTTGTGATAGGTATCTTCTCATAGTTTCCTCTTTTGTTGCTGCCTTTACCTCATACTCACTGTAAAATGCCTCAATCCAAGGCATGATCCGGTTGCCATAACTAGGTTTGAGGAGCATTTTGAACCATTCTCTGTAAATGTCCTTTGGGTTTCTTGATTCAAACCTAATGGGCAGAGGGATGTTAGACTCTAATTGCTTATAAGCCCCATGTTGCTATCCCCAACTAATCTCATTTTGCACCAAAGACATAAATGCCCTTAATTGGACATCCCCAACATACAACAACAGATTCTAATCATGGTTTTGAGTTGTAGTAAATAAAACTCACATAAAAAATTCTTCATTTCAGGGGAGGCAATCCTATAAGCATTGAAAAATTCAATAGGGGTGTCAATAGAAGGATTCAAACCTGAGGCAATCCTTGATAGCTTAAAAGAGAGATATGTCTCTTTCAGGTGCAGAGCATAGACCCTTGGAGGGGTCTTACATTCCAAAATCTATGGTACCAAGTTTGACATATCATCCACCCTCTTCTTTAGGGTGGCATTTTTTGCATCCTTATCTTCAATCTCCTCATCCCTCTTTTGAATTTCCTTTTTGAATTTCTATTTTTCCTTTTTCCATTCTTCCTCCCTCCTTTGTATTTATTTCCATAAATTCAAATTGCCATATGTACTATAAAATTAGGAGGATTATGAATTCCTACTAGTCTTTTTGTCGATGGTTGCTCCTCATGTAGTACTACCCACATGGACTCAGACTGTCCAGTTGTCTCTGGCTGTGGGGGTACTGTTTCTTCTCCCACTTCTTGTTGTAGGATCTCCTGTTCTTGTTCTTGATGTGGCTGCAGGAACTCTTGGTTTGGTTCTAGCTATTGCTACAAGAATTTTTTCTCACGTTGCAGGAAATCCCGATTTTCCTCAAATTCTTCTGCAATGTTAGCAAGATCGGTTAGTGTTATATTTGCTGCTCTCCCAAATATGTCTTCTTCTTCGAAATTCTCCTACCCTGTTGGAGCTTTAGGGTCTTCATGTGATGTCTTGCCAGGCATAGGGCTTTCCTGTGGAGGTGTACCAATTGCTGGCCTAGCTGGTCTTGATTTCCTAGGAGGGCTCTCACATTTTTTTTGGCTGCAAGATGAACAGTGCCAACCTTCCTCTTCTTAGAACTTGGCACCTTTGTTTCTTCCGGCTACCTTTTGGCCTTTCCTTTTCATTTCTACTTCTCTCTTATGTTCCCTAGTTTTCATCAGGGTGCCAAATGGAATGTCGTCATCAAAATATGAAAAACTTTCTTTTTCTGATTGATTTGTTCTAGAAGAACTAATTTCTATGGTTTCTTTTGCTACAGGAGGGTTTACACTAGGGCCTGCGCTAGAGGTTGAAGCACCAAGAGTGGCTTCAGTCATGCTCAATCTCTTGCTAGACCTACGAGGTTGAGACAAAACCCTAGGTTGCAAGTGTTCAGGTCTAATTTTATCAACATTTATAAATTCTTCCCAGGTCATTCTAGACACATCATGCAGATACTTCTCAACTAGCAATTTAATTAGAAAATGGTGGGAAACAAAATTGTCCCTACCTTTTTGGGTCTTGGCTACCATGATTGAGAGAAGATTGTATAGCATGTTAGACACATTCATCCTCCTCTCGCGCCTCATGTGACTCAAGAATTTGAAATGTACTGAATGCAGGTTCGATAGACAACCTTCATAGGTGAGATACCTTATAATGTAGATGACTGCCTGCTTCCATGGTTCGGGCAGAGATGTTCTTTTTGCACCCTGTTTATCCACGCTGATTAGAGGGTCACCATGTACTGTAAACTCGGCCCTAGCTGATCTGGCATCTCTGGAGGTAGGGTAATGTTCACCATCAGCAGGTAACCCTGTAACCTCTGCAATTCTTTCTTCAGTTTCCACAACCTCCAACCCTTTTATTATGGCTTTTCCTTCATAAAATGTCTGGGTGAATTCAAGTGCAATGCTTTCATCAAAGCCATCCAGCTTTAGGAAGTAATCTAACCATCCACAGTTTCTAAATTTGGCCAGGCATTGTGCATTCTGCAATAAAACATCATGCATTGAGGGCTCATTTCGAGTTATCCCTCCTTCCATTGTCTACAATCAACTATCACTTGGAAAATTTTTCTTCCTGTAATTCCTGTCTGAAAACCAAACACCTTCCTGCAATACTTGTTAAATTTCTGCTGCCAATATCGACCGAATTTTCCCTTTCTTTTGTTTTACTTTTTTGCTTGCAACTCAAAATTATGAAAAAGTCAATGATGGCAAGAAAAGGAGTGATAAAGGAGGATTATGATGGGAAGAAATGACGACTGCAATTAGTGTCATATCACACATGCGAGATGTCCTCTTACTCAGATTTCAAATTGGCTCATTTAGATTTTTTGATGTAGCCTAGCATAAATTGACACATGGGCAATATATTTGCATCTTTTTCTCCCCCCAACCTAAATTTGGACATGTTTCTACACATGTGAGATGGGAGTGGCGATTTGATAGGGAATAATGACATGTTATGTGAATGTCTATACTAACGTATAGTGATTAAATGAATGCACTTAAAAGATGATTAAAAGATAGCAATTAATGCACACATACCTGAATGTGTGGAGGATTTGTTGCAAAGATCATGGAGAAAGTACCATTTTCCTTTTTAGGGAATAAATTGAGCAATTAATGAGAATTAAGTGGAATGAGGTGAGGTGGAATGAAGTGATGGAAGAGAGAGAAAGGTGGTGATGGATGGGTGAATGGGAAGATGGGTGAAGAAATGAGCTTCCACAAGAGCGGAAGTCTTTATTATGACAAGTACATACCTTAATTAGCCAGAAGGAGGGACACTAGGTCCACTTCCTTCGATTGCAGGAAGCTCGGGTGTTGAATGCTGGGTGAATTGCTGCAAAAAATCTTCTTTGGAAGCTAGCTTGTGATATAATTTGAGGCAATGACCATTGACAAGTAATTTGAACCTGACAAGGTCAATGGTAGTAAGCTAAAAAACTCCATTAGGAAAGACCTCAGTGACTTCATATGGTCCTAGTCACCTTGTATGCAATTTTCCTACATTGTCCTAATATCTTGAGTTATAGAGCAGGGCCCAATCTCCGGGTTGGAATTTCTTATCCTTGATAAATTTGTCATTCCACTTTATTCTCTAATTCTGCACTACTTCTGTATGATGCAAGGTTGCTTTCCTTATCTCATCCAAAGCATTTACCTGCATGATTCTTTCTCTCTATGCCTAAAAATGTCCATCCCCAAATCTACTGTAGTCTTAAGAGTCTTATATTCAAATTCAATGGGCATCATGGCTATCTTTCCATATAGCAATTCAAATGGAGTGAAGCCTGTAGTTGTTTTCTAGGTTGTCCTATAGGCCCAAACAACTTTTGGTAATTTGTTTTCCCAATCCTTTCTATGAATAGCTACCATTACCATTTTGGTCAAAATGACTTCAATTTCTTTGTTGGTCACCTCAACTTGACCATTAGTCAGAGGGTGATAGGGAGTAGACTTCTCGTGCCTTATATTGTACTCACTAACTAGTGCTGCAACACGCGTTGATGTGAATTGAGCCCCTTGTTTGAAGTAACTATTTCTTCTGGAACTCCATATCTTGTGAAAATCTCCTCATAAATAAATTTTGCAACCTTGTTATCTCTTGCATGCTTCATGGCCTTAACTTCTACCCACTTTGTTACATAATTAGTGTATACCAATATATAAGACTTACCATTTGATCGAGGGTCAATGGGTCCCACAAAATCCAATCCCCACTTGTCAAAGGGAGTGATTACTACCTGAGGGAAAAGTGGCATCTCATTAGATCTGGTTGGTCTGCCCATTCTTTGACATCTATCACATTTTCTGGTATACCTTCTTGCATCCTTGTGGAGTGTTGGCTAGTAATATCATGTGTTCAAAATCTTCATTGTTGTCCTCTTGGCTGCAAAGTTTCCTCCACATGGTTCATTGTGACATGCATGCAAAATGTCATATGTCTCATCTTCTCTCACACATCTCCACATGACATGGTTTGGTTTGGTATAAAACAAACATCCAACAATCCAGGAGAAAGGAAAATATTTTTCAATGAGTGCCCTTTTCTCTTTTGGAGATAAGTGAGAAGGAACTCTACCTGTGACCAAATAATTGGCTATGTCTGCATACCCGGGTGTTTGTATACTGAGGGAGAATATATGCTCATCAGGAAAAGAGTCATCTATGGGTTGATTATCTTCTGATGTAGTCAGCCTTGAAAGAAAATCTGCAACAACATTGGCCTTCCCTAGCTTATCCACAATGGTTATATCAAACTCCTGCATCAATAATAACCATCTTTCCAACCTACCTAAGATCAAATATTTATTCATGAGATATCTAATGGCTACATGATCAATGTGCACAAATATTTGGTAACCCGTTATGTAATGTCTGAATTTGTTCAATGCATAGTTTACTGCTAGTATTTCTTTCTCTGTCATTGTATAGTTGAATTCAACTCGTAAATTTTTGTTGACAAAGTAAATGACATTTTCAATAGCTCCTTCTTTATGTCCTAAGACTGATCCTATGGCATAATTTGATGCATCAATATGGATGTGGAAAGGAAGTTTCCAATTAGGCCCTTTGAGTATAGGAGCATGAGTCAAAGCTGCCTTCAAGTCAAAAAATGCCTTGTCACAAGCTTCAGTCCACTGGAATTCAACATCTTTAGTGAGAAGAGTATACAATGGTGTTGCTACCTTGTTGAAATCCTTGATGAAATTCCTATAATATCTTGCATGACCCAAGAAAATCCTAACATCCTTCTATTTTTTAGGTGTGGGAAGATTTGTGATTACCTCAATCTTTGCAGGATCTACTTGAATTCCCTTGTGGGAGATGTAGTGGCCAAAAACTACACCTTCCTGCATCATCATGAAACACTTTTCCCTATTTAAAGACAGGTTTTGGTCTTCACATCTATGTAGGAATCTCCTAAGATTTTCCAATGCTTGATTAAAATCAACACCATAGGTGGTAAAGTCGTCCACATAAATTTCCATGCAATCATGAGAAATGTCTGAGAATATGCTAATCATTTCCCTCTAAAAGGTTGTAGGTGCATTGCATAAGCCAAATGGGAGTACCGAGTAGGCATAGATCCCCCATGGACAAATAAATGTGGTCTTCTCGTGGTCCTTTGGTGCAATTTGGATATGGTTGTAGCCGTTGAATCCATCTAGAAAAAAAAGTATCGCTTTTCTGCAAGTGTGTCCAAAACTTGATCAATGAAGGGTAAGGGAAAGTGATCTTTCTTGGTGGTAGCATTAAGTTCCCTGTAATCAACACAAACTCGCCATTTCCATCCTTTCTTGGGCACAATTACTAATGGAGACACCCACTGACTATCTGAAATGAGGTAGATAAATCCTGCATCTAGTAATTTCTACAATTCTCCTTTTACAATTTCTCTTAGTGTAGGGTTAATTCTTCTTTGTGGTTGTCTTACTGGGGTGCAATAATATCTAATGTAAATTTTGTGTATACAAAGTTTAGGGTCCAATCCCTTCATATCATGATAATTCCATGCAAATGCATACTAATGGGTCCTTAATAAGTTTTTCAACAACAATTGTTGTTCTTCACTTAATTTGTTAACATTAAGATATTTTCCTTCTGACACCTATACTTGTGTAGTTAACTCTATCATGGCTACTTCATTAACACATTATACCTTTAGTTCATATGGCAACAATGTATGGGACATACCTATTGTTGTAGGAAGTCTATTTGTAGGAAGAGTGACTGCAGGAAGAACGTTTGCAGGAATAGTGGCTGCAGGAAGAGCAATCAAAAGTGTCTTGACTGGAGTAGCAAAATGAGAAGATGATGCTTCCTCCATTTCACAATGGTTATGAATGATGTTAGCCAATACTTCATCCTCATCTTGGAGCTGCATGAAAGATATTTTTCCTAGCATCATAAGTTGCACCACAAAATTAACTTCCTCGGCCTCTTCTCCAACATATGGCCATACAGGATCATCATGAGATGGTTGAGTAGGAGGATAAAGAACAAAATTTTTAGTGCTCTTCCCATCTGAAATGGTCATGTCACCGAGCAATATCCAATGTATGCATCTGAAGTTGCTAACAAAGGCCTTCCAAGCATAATGGGATACCCGCCTAGTGTGGCTTTAGGAGAAAGAATCATAAAGTTTGTTGGGTACTCCCAGGAGTCTAAAACTACCACAAGATCCTCCACTACACCATCAGGCTTAACAGTAGAGCTATCAGCAAGCTACAAGACAATAGGAGTAGATCTCATGCTTGCAATTTTTAGTTGATGTAGGATGTCCTTGGTCATTACATTTATTGCTGCCCCTAAATCAATTAGAGCATTCTTAATTTGGATCCCATTTATAATAACTACTACCACAGGACTACCTGGGTCATTATACTTGGGGATATTTACTTTTCCCAACATGATTTTAGCTAGTTGTCCCACCACATGAATTGTAATTAGGTCTTTCTTTTTCCTACCTAGCTTCTTGAGGCATGCTTCTTTGATTGCCTTGCTATAAATAGGGACATCCTTTATGGCCTGAAATAGAGGTATTTGGACACATATATGCTTCAGTTGATCCAAGGTGTCAAAATTTGTATCCTCCTTTTCTTCCTTGACAACTTCCAATCTCTAAGGAAATGGTGGTTCTTGTTCAGTCTGCTTAACTTAGACGGGTTCAAAATTTTTAGGTACACTTGGCTGAATGGGGTCATTCAGAGGTTCCTCCTCCTCTTCCATAGGAAGCTCAGTGATGATGGGCTTGGAAGGGGCTGGTAGAGTAGTTCCTAAACACAAGTGGATGTCACTTACACTCACAACATATGCAGGGAATTGGTTTGAATCAGTAGAGTATGCAGGCTGCTGTTGTGGTTTGTTATTTGGATTGGGTGTGGGCTGAGCTAGTAGCTGAGTAGGTTTAGGTGCATTTGAGCTTGGATTAGTAGGTGGAGGCATTATAGTAGGCTTTTGAGGCTGAGAAGGTGGATGCATGTAACTAGTTGTCTGGGTAGGCCATTGCTGTCCTCCCCTCCATTGATTTGCTTACTGGTAATTTCTTAGAGGTGGCTGTCAATGCCCTTGAAATTGCTGTCAATTCCTATGAGGTTGCTGCCATTGGGGTGGAGAGTTTTGATGATTGGGACAAACACTTGAAGGGTTACTCCAAGGCTATGGCAGATATCCTCCATAGCTAGATGGATATGGAGGTTGCCATTGGTTACCAAATGAATAGGAATTAAAATATGGCCAAACATAAGATAGTGGATCCGGTGGCATACCTTGTCTTGGAGCCCAAGGCTTCATTTTTTCAACATAGTAGACTTGATCTTCTTCAATCTAGATTGGTTTGAACTCAGGTGGAATCTGCTTGCTTTCAAGATTAGCTACCATCTTGCATTTGTAGTCATTCTTTTGTCTGTAGTGGGGGCAATACTCTGTCAACATTTCCTCTACTTCCTCTTGCTTCTTCTTAGCTTGAAGTGTATCTAGCTGAGTAACTAAATTATTTATAATGTCTTGCTTGAAGTATGCCAGCAAATGAGTAATCTCCATTCTTGAAACTCCACCGGTAGTTGACTTACCCATGGAAGATTGGTAAGCTCTCATTTTCTTTGAAGCTACCCTACAATAGTTCTGACATATTTTCTTGATATCTTCCCAAGGAACTTGGGAGATATATCTTCCTCCCATAAGGTCCAAGGCATTAGTGCAACTATCATTGATTCCTCTCAGGAAAAACAACTTTTGTGAGTCTTCATTGAGTGTATGGTGTGGAGATTTTTGTAGGAAAAACAAAAACCTTGCAATATAATCTTCTAGGCTCTCATCTTCCTCCTGTTGCATCCTGAAAATGTCACCTCCTCTCATGTCGCTACCCCTGCAATATTCCTTGTATTTCTCAAGGAATTTTGTCTTCATGTCTTCCCAAGTTTTCACAGTATCTCTGCTTAGGCTTATGAACCATCGTAATGCATCCTCTTTTAGAGTGGTAGGAAATATCTTAAGCCTACGGGAATCAATGGTATAATCATAACTCCTGCAAAGTATGTCAAACTCAAACAAAAAGGTATCAGGATCTTCTATGACAAGTCCATAAAACTTGGGGAGTGCTAAAGCAGGGATATTCTTGATGTTGTCAACTTCATTTTGATGGGCAATGGGGAAAGGAAAAGTTGGTTGGTTAGGTCTGTTCCTATTTGCATCACCCATGCCTGCTTGATGTAGTTCCAAAGCAAAGGGGTTCTCAAGCTGATTTTGGTCTTCAAAGGAGACTTTAGAGCTAGTCAGATAAGAAAATGCATCAGCAAAGGGGTGTGGATCTTCTTCTTCTTCTTCTTCTGTTGGTAGGTTCTAATATTCAACTAGCTAGAATGGATTAGGATTGTTAAGAAGGAATCTCCCATAAGCATCCCTTCTCCTTCCTCTATACATGCGGTATCACTCACTATCGGCCAGCTCACACAAAGAATTGGTAAAGAATAAGGGGGTTCATTACTTCCTAAAGGAGGAGTATACTAAGAACAACTTCCAGAAACACTACATCAAGAAAAACTACCAATGACTCCAAAGAACTCCCTAGTTTGACACCATCCCCAACAACGACGCCAAAAATGTTGGCCTCTTACAATGATTTAATAACTAAGCCCTTACAACCATGATTCAAATATTGGACATATAACATGAATAGCTATTTAAATAATCATGAAGTTGCATTTAATTTCTCAACCTAGGGACGTGAACTTGAAATGGGTCAGCACATTATGTGCACTAGGAACCCTAAGTAGCCATTTTCGCTCTATAGCTAAAGAACACAATGTTGAAAGTAAATTGCTTAGAAAGGAATACCATAAATTCCAATCATCAATAAAAAACTACATCAAACTAAAATGCATAACATGAATGAAAATTTGAGCAACAAACAGGGCACTACTCTGTCTGCTTTGGCTATAGGAACATTCATTGAATGAAATTCTAGTGGCTGTAGGAACAGTCGTTGCCATATTTCTAACTAATTACTAAACAACAAGTAATACTAAACCAGGAGGATGAATTATTCACCAAGTGGGCCCCCTTGGATAAGTATCCTCTAAAACTAATAAGGACTCAGATGCTCAAACTCAAAACTTTATTTTATTCACTATAAATCATGAGTACCAAAGAGTAATGTATCTGTATTACTAAAAACTTAAGAGTGCAAGTACAATATCAAATAGTGCAACCCCTTAAGAAGGATCATCAAATATTTATTTATACTATCAGCTAGACAAGACAGCCAACTCCACGATTGAGAGGATTCCATTTAGGGAAAACAAAGAAAGTGGATTGGCGACGGTTACGCGTGCATGGAATTTGGTCAGACATGCAGGTCCAAACGCAGATTTAGCACAACAGTAATGCCCACGTCTGCTCAATCATTAAAGTCCACTACAAGGCGGTTACATTCGGTTGTATGAAGAATCTTCTACTGTCAACCTCCTTTGACCTTTGAGTGATTCCTTTGTTGGATGTTACAATGGATGCCCAGTTGGCGGTGTCTTCCTCAACTCAACATCCTCAAATTAAATTTGTATGGAAATGTTAGTACACACAATAACTGCATATCTATAACCATCTTAAGGAACATTCATTAACCACATGCAAAATCAATATAGATAATCCACATAATATGCCAATGCCATTAAAACTTGCAGAGATAGGATTAAGCCCAATGTCTATGGTTTGACGGAAATATTATGAAAATATCAACATTTAGCATCAAAGTTCATGACAACTACCATCAATTAAACTATAGATTCCTCCCAAAATTGGACAAAAAACTAGGCTCATCACGGTGGTCAAAATTTTGTATTTTCTATAGGATGATAGGTCAAAGATCCCTTTAGTTAGTCTGTTTGTTGATTTCCATACTAGCTAGGCACACATAGATTAGTTAAAGGGTCAATATAATTTGTTTGATGTGCTTGAGAGTAGAGTGTTGACGTATCCAATCCCCTTGCACCTTTTGGCGATCTTGGGTGACGAGAAATTACAGTTTACTCTAGTCCAGTCCAATCTACCTAAGAGGTTCTAGTGCATCTAAGCTCCCCCCTTGCACTACATGCAAGCCTGGGGACCAACCGAAATGTCTAGTATCTTCTTCCCTTAGCGAGACCTTCCTAGGATTTCATCACCCAGAGGGTGATCCCAACCACATGTTACTAGCAGAGTATATAAAGGGGGGAGAACTAAAGTTGTACCCCAATTCAGTCACATTGTGTCTAGTGAAGCGTCGAAGCTAGGGTGATACCTAGATAAGACGTGCAAGGTTGGTCCAAGTTTCTAGTACCTTGTTGGGGCTCCTGATCCACACTTGTGACAGGTTGGTATTCACGGTTGTGCCTCATGTACCTAGCATATATTGAGGATGCACGGGATAGTCTTATTCAACCTAGATAGAGACCCGTGTTTTAGCCATGGCTTGGTATAGTTTAGGGGATGCACACTATACCCCCAAGCTACTCACCACATACTCCCTTGGGTTGAGATAGAAATCTTGGTGATGGACTACCATAGTCCTCGAGAGAGAATGTGAAGGTGAGTCCATGGCATCTGTTGATAACCCTGTGCCACTGGAATGCTAGCTATCTGCCTTCGTGAGAAAGGGTGATCTAGAGTGTTAGTTTTGAGATTAGAAATGTCAACAAGTATAAAATACAACACAATAAACAATGAGCACAATGATTACCTTGGGAAAACCCTCCTACTTGAGGGAGAAAAACCCAGTAAAGAATATTCTCTTATATCAGAATAATAAGTACAGAAACTGCATACAACAATAGGCCTTAGAATAGGCCGAGCCACATACAATGAGAAATATCACTTATCCTTGAAGAGAACCTTAAATCTCTAGATAATATCACTTCTTACAAAAATATGATCTGCTGCTAGAGGGTGAACTACTGCTTCTATTTGAATTGGAGTGAATGAATTGTTGATTGAATGTGAGGACTCTATCCTCTTTATATACCAACCTAGGTGGCCTCCTCTCTAGGGACGGCCTAGAAGAAATATAATTTTATTTATAAAGTAAAGGCTGACTAGCCTAGTGAACAATTTATTTAGGAGAAAATATCTCCCGCCGCTATAACAGTAACACTCCCTCTTAGCTAGGGAGGTATTTTCTAGATATCCTTGTCATGAAGTCTCCTAACATGATGCCCACAATAGCTACACCCATTTGTGGAAAACCACATCTTAGTCTCAGAGATGTACAAGAGTTCATCATGGAGTCTCTCAACATGATGTCCACAATGGCTACACCCATTTGTGGAAAACACATCTCAATCTCAGAGATGTACAAGGGTTCATCACAGAGTCTCTCAACATGATGTCATCATGGAGTCTCTCAACATGATGTCCACAATGGCTACTCCCATGTGTGGAAAGAAATACATCTCAGTTTCAAAGATGTACAAGGGTTCATCACAAAGTCTCTCAATGTGATGTCATCATGGAGTCTCTCAACATGACGTCCTCAATGGCTACTACCATGTGTGGAAAGAAACAAATCTCAGTCTCAGAGATGAACAAGGGCTTGCACCTCATATTTCTCCATCTCAAAGAAATATACACTATAAGGGCTTTCACCTCATATTTCTCTGTCTCAAAGAAATATACATTATAAGGGATTTCACCTCATATTTCTGTCTTAGAGAAATATACATTACAACAAATATTCATGATGATGTGACTCCCTCTGAAGCTCCAAGTACTTGCATGAACCTCCTAACCTCCTCATCCAAGATTTCCTACAATGCTTGCCTTAGAGGAACGGTTTCCAACACACACCTCCGACACTATTGACTTGTGAGAGTTCAGGATTGTCCTTCTCAACCTCATCCTAGATCACCCTATTTTGAATATGTTTGCGAAGCTACCAATGTCAAATCCAGATTGACTGTCTTGTGCAATTCTGTTCTCTACAATTGAAGAGGTCTTCTAAGGACTTTAGTACATGGCCTTGCTACAATGCAACCCACTTAGCTGACACCTTCACTTCTTCTCAGTGAGTTACTCTAGTTCCTCAAGACATAAGAGTTCTGTTGAATATTGAACTCCCTCTTGATCCCCACCTCTATTGATTGATCTTTAGAACCTTAAATCCTCTTCCTGGACATGATCTTAACTTGTGCCTGGAATTTAACTCCCTCTGAATGTCATTTCCTCCTCTTCGAAGTAGCTGATCGCAATGACAATTTGTATAGGTTCTTCGTTGTTTAGTATCTTCATCTTTCTCAATCTTCTTTGCTGATGCAAATTCTCCATTCAAGGCTGACCCAACCTTGTGTCTTAGAGAGATGTCTCCAGTGAAGAATCATGAGAGTTATGCGCCACCAACTCAGTCTCAAGGCTGCAAGCTATGTCTCCATGTTTGTTCATTTCTCCAGCCGGCCCGACTTCTTCATAGGATGCCTCAAGCTCTTCCTCCCTTTGAATTCCTTATGCAATCTCTCATCATCCTTTTTCTCCTTGATCCATCCTACATTTTAGAGAGATTAATAATAGTTCATAGAATCAAACTACCCTGAAGAGAAATATATAGACCAATGCTAGAAGCATACA
>VDFB02182175.1:0-14656 GCA_007258455.2 Sequoia sempervirens
AAGTTGATGAATGGCCCACGAAAAATTAAACACAAGTGGTTTCCTAAATGCGGCTAGAACTCAACAAAAAATGAATGTTAACGAAAGGTGAAAGAAAATACATGTATAGAGTGCACCACTACAACATAATCCAAAATCATAGACACCAAAGTTGATTGATGGCCCACGAAAACTTTAACACGAGTGTTTTCCTAAATGCGGCTATAACTCAACAAAAAGTGAACGCTTACAGAAAATGAAGTTTCATGAAAGGTGATAGAAAATATGCGAATAGAATGTTTAACTACAATGTCATCCACAATTGTAGTCACCAAAGTTGGTAGATAGTCCACGAAAACTCAAACACAAGCAGTTTCTTAAGTGGAACTATAACTCAACGAAAAATGAAGGCTCACGAAAGGCGATAGAAATATGCATATTGAATGCAGAACTACAGTGTAATCCACAATCGTTGTCACCAAAGTTTATTGATGGCCCACAAAAACTCAAAATTCAAGCGGTTTCCTAAATATGGCTATAACTCAACAAAAAATGAAGGGACGCAAAAGCCGGTAGAAAATACAATGTAAAGAATGCACAACTACAGTGCAATCCACAATCGTAGTAACTAAAGTTAAACGATGGCCCACGAAAACTCTAATTCAAGCAGTTTCCTAGACATTGCTATAACTCAACAAAAAAATGGTCATTGGAAAAACCGATAGAAAATACTGGCGTAAAGTGAACCAGTATGGTGATACAAGCGTAGTCACAGAAGGCGTTGATAGGCTACTAAGAGTCTCCAGAAACGCGGCGATTTCCCTAGAAGTGGCTATCGGCTCAGCGATGAATTGAAATTTGTGAGATTTGATAGAAATGCACATATAGAATTGCGGCTTCTGGTAAAAATACACCGTCGCAAACCGGCATATGTAGTTGATCGATGGCCAGCGAAAACTAAAACACAAGCACCACAAATGCATTTCTCAGCCAGAAAGCCGAGGGTTTGGTGAAGGTGTTGAAAATTACTGTTTCGCCATTCTCGAAACTACAATCCCGATAAAATCATAGTCTACCGAGGAGTTACGTCGATGGTCCACGAAAACTCAAACATGAGCAGTTTCCTAAATGCGGCTATAACTAAACAAGAAATGAAGGTTCAACAAAGGCGATAGAAAATACGTGTATAGAATGCACAACTACAGTGTAATTCATGAAAGGTGATAGAAAATTAGTGTTCATAATTCTCAACTACAATCCAATCCACAATCATAGCCACCAAAGTTGATCGATGGCCCACAAATACTCAAACACGAGAGGTTTCCTCAATGCTGCTATAACTCAAAAAAAATTGAAGGTTTGTGAAAGGCAATAGAAAATTAGCATTCATAATGTAGAACTATAGTGCAATCCATAGTTGTAGTCACGAAAGTTGATTGTTGGCCCACGAAACCTCAAACATGACTAGTTTCCTAAATGCAGCTATAACTCAAGAACAAAAAAACGTTTGCGAAAGACAATTAAAAATATGTGTACATAATGCTCAACCACAGTACAATCAACAATCGTAGTCACCAAAACTGATTGATGACCCACAAAAACTGAAACACAAGCATTTTTCCTGAATGTGGCTATAAGTAAAGAAAAAATGATGGTTCGTGAAAGCTGATTAAAAATATGTGTATAGAATGCACAACTACAGTACAATCCATAATCGTAGTTACCAAAGTTTATTGATGGGCCATGAAAACTCAAATATGAGCAGTACGATCTAGAATCATGGTCACCAAGGTTGATCGATGGCCCACAAAAAATTAAACATGAGTGGTTTCCTAAGTGCGGCTATAACTCAAAAAAAAATGAAGGTTCGCAAAAGGCAATAGAAAATACGCATATACAATAGACAACTACAATGCAATCCACAATTGTAGTCACCAAGATTGATCGATGGCCCACGAAAACTCAGATAGGAGTGGTTTCCTAAGTGCGACTATAACTCAAGAAAGAATGAAGGCTTGTGAAAGCCGATAGAAAATACGCCTATATAATTCAGAACTACAGTGCAATGCACAATTCTAGTCACCAAAGTTGATCGACGGCCCACGAAAACTCCAATTCAAACATGAATAGTTTCCTAAATTTGGCAATAACTCAACAAAAAATGAAGGTTCGTCAAAGGCGATTAAATATATGCGTACATATTGCACAACTATAGTACAATGCACTATCATTGTCACCAAAAATGATCGATTGCGCAAAAAACCTAAAAAATGAGCGGTTTCCTAAATATGGCTATAACTCAACAAAAATGTCCACGTATACGATAGAAAATACGGTATAGAATGCAAAACTATAGTGTAATCGAGAAGTATAGTCACCAAAGTTGATCGATGGCCCAAGAAAACTCAAACTCGATCGGGTTCCTAAATGCGACTATAACTAAACAAAAAGTGAAGGATCATGAAAGGCAATAGAAAATACACGTATATAATGGACAATTACAGTGCAATCCACAATCGCAGTCACCAAAGTTGATCATCGAGTAGTTTCCTAACTGTGGCCATTGATCAACTTTGGTGACTACACTTGTGGATTACATTGTAGTTGTCAATTCTCTACGCGTATTTTCTATTGCGTTTCGTCAACCTTCATTTTTTGTTGAGTTGTAGCTACATTTAGGAAACCACTGATGCTTGAGTTTTTGTGGGCCATCGGTGAACTTTGGTGACTACGATTGTGGATTGCGCACTAGTTGTCCATTCTATAAGCGTATTTTCTATCTCATTTCCGAAACCTTGATTTTTTGTTGAGTTATAGGCGCATTTGGGAAACTGCTTATGTTTGAGTTTTTCTAGGCCATCGATCAACTTTGGTGACCACGATAGTGGATTGTAATGTAGTTTTGCATTCTATACGTGTATTTTGTGTAGCCTTACGGGAAAACTTTCATTTTATGTTGAGTTATAGTTGCATTTAGGAAACCGCTCGTGTTTGAGTTTTCGCCGGCCATCGATAAATTTTTGTGAGTACAATTGTGGATTACACTGTAGCTTTCCATTATGTACGTGTATTTTCTATTGCCTTTCATGAACCTTCACTTTTTCTTGAGTTATAGCCACAATTAGGAAACCGCTCATGTTTGAGCTTCCATGGGCCTTCGATCAACTTTGGTGACTAAATTGTGGATTGCACTGTAGTTTCCCATTATGTACGAATATTTTCATCGGCTTATGAACTCTTCTATTTTTTGTTGAGTTTAGCCATTTAGGAAACCGCTGCGGTTTGAGTTATTAGGCCGTCGATCAACATCTATGACTACGCCTTATAGGATATTGTTGTTGTGCATTCCATATGCTTATTTTCTATCTACCACAAACCTAGCATTTTTTCTTTTGTTATAGCCGATTTAAGAAATCTCTTCATGTTTGAGTTTTTGTGACAATCGATCAACTTTGGTGACTACGATAGTGGATTGTACTATAGTTGTACCATATGTATATTCTCCATCAACTTTTTGTGAACCTTCATTTTTGTTGAGTTATATAGCGTATTTAGGAAAATCGCCGAGTTTGAGTTTTCGTAACAGGATCAACTTTGGTGACTACGCTTGTAGATTACACTATAGTTTTGCATTTTATAGACGTATTTTCTATCACCTTTTGTGAACCTTCATTATTTCTTAAGTTATAGCCACATTTAGAGAACCGCTCATGTTTGAGTTTTTGTGGGCCATCAATCAACTTTAGTGACTACAATTGTGGATTGTACTAAAGTTGTGCATTCTGTGCGCATATTTTTACTCGCGTTTCATGAACATTCATTTTTTGTTGAGTTATATCTACAGTTGGGAAAACGCTCGTGTTTGAGTTTTCGTGGGCCATCGATCAACTTTGGTAACCAATATTTTGGATTATACTGTAGTTGTGCATTCTATATGCTTATTTTCTATCGACTTTTGCGAACCTTCATTTTTCGTTTAGTTATAACTGCACTTAGGAAACTGCTCGTGTTTGAGTTTCCATGGGCCATCGATCAGGTTTGGTGACAAAAATTGTGGATTACACTATAGTTGTTGATTTTGTATGTGTATTTTCTACTACCAGAACGTTTTTTTTGTTGAGTTATAGCAAGATTTGGGAAACCGTCAAGTTTTAGATTTTGTGGGCCATCGAACAATTTTGGTGATTTACACTTGTGGATTATACACTTTATTTGTGCATTGTATACGTGTATTTTCTATTTACTTTTATGAACTTTCATTTTTTGTTGAGTTACGACCGCATTTAGGAAACTGCGCATGTTTGAGTTTTTGTGGGCCATTAATCAACTTTGGTGACTACAATTGTGTATTGTACTTTAGTATTACATTTGTACACATATTTTAATGTCCCATATGAATTTTCATTTTTTGTTTGTTACAACCACCTTTAGGAAAACATCATGTTTGAGTTGCAGTGCCATCAATCAACTTTGTTGAATACAATTATGGATTACACTGCAGTTGTGCATTCTATATGAATATTTTCTATCACCTTTTGCAAACCTTCATTTTTCGTTGAGTAATAGCCGCACTTAGGAAACTGCTTGTGTTTCAGTTATAGCCGTATTTAGGAGGTCCATCATGTTTCATTTTTTGTGGGCCTTCGATACACATTGGTGACTATGATTATGGATTGTACTGTAGTTGTGCATTCTGAACACATATTTTTAATCGCCTTTAACGAATCTTCATTTTTTATTGAGTTATAGCTGCATTTAGGAAAATGCTACTATTTGAGATGTCATGGGCCATTGATAAACTTTGGTGACTATGACTATGGACTGCACCGTAGTTTTCCATTTTGTATGTTGATTTTCTATCATCTTTTGCAAACCTTCATCTTTCGTTGAGTTATAGCCCCACTTAGGAAACCGCTTGTGTTTGAGTTTTCATGGTCCATTGATCAACTTTGGTGACTATGATTATGGATTGCACTGTATTTGTCCATTCTCTACATGTATTTTCTATCACCTTTCACAAACCTGCATTTTTTGTTGAGTTATAGCTGCATTTAGGAAACCGCTTGTGTTTGAGTTTTTGTGGGCCATTGATCAACTTTGGTAACTACGATTGTGGATTGCACTGATGTGTCCATTCCGTACGCTTATTTTTTATCACCTTTCATGAACCTTCAGTTTTAGTTGAGCTATAGCCTCATTTAGTAAACCGATCGAGTTTCACTTTTGGAGGACGAATGATCAACTTTCATGAGACTTGTAGATTACATTGTAGTTGTGCAATCTATACGCGTATTTTCTATTGCATTTCAGCAACCTTCATTTTTGCTTAGTTACACTTGCATTTAGGAAACCAGTCGAGTTTGAGTTTTCGTGGGCTATCAAAAAAATTTGATGACTCAAATTGTGTATTGCACTGTAAATGTGCATTGTGTACACGTATTTTCTATCTCCTTTTGCGAACCTTCATTTTTTGTTGACTTATACCCATGCTTAGGAAACCGCTCGTGTTTGAGTTTTCATGTTCCATCGATCAACTTTGGTGACTAGGATTGTGGATTGCACTATAGTTTTCCAATCTATACACATATTTTGTATCATCTTTCGAGAACGTTCATTTTTTGTTGAGTTATAGCTGCATTTAGGAAACCACTCGTGTTTGAGTTTTTATGGGCCATCGATCAACTTTGGTGACTACGATTGTAGATTGCACTATAGCTGTCCATTCTATATACGTATTTTCTATCGCCTTTCGCGAACCTTCATTTTTTGTTGAGTTATAGCCGCATTTAGGGAACCGCTCGAGTTTGAGTTTTTGTGGGCCATCGATCAACTTTGGTGACTACGCTTCTAGATTACACTGTACTTGTGCAATCCATATGATTTTCTATCACCGTCAGGAAACTTCTTACTTTTCGCTGAGTTATATCCGTGACTTAGGAAACCACCGTGTTTGAGTTTTGTCATTTCAATCAACTTTGCAACTACTATTGTGGATTGCATCAGAAGCTGTCCATTCCATATGTATTTAACGCCACAACCTTTCATTTTTGTTGAGTTATAGCTGCATTTGTGGGAAACTTCTCGTGTTTGAGGTTTTGTCGGGCTTCAATCAACTTTGGTAACTACGATTGTGGATTGCACTGTAACTGTCCATTCAATACGTGTATTTTCTAACGCCTTTCGTGAACCTTCATTTTTTGTTGAGTTATAGCTGCATTTAGGAAACTGCTTGTGCTTGAGTTTTTGTTAGCCATCGATCCATTTTGGTGTCTACGCTTGTGGATTACATTGTACTTGTGCATTCTATAAGCGTATATTCTATCATCTTTTGTGAACCTTCATTTTTTGTTGAGTTATAGCTGCACTTAGGAAACTGCTCGTGTTTGAGTATTTCGTGGGCCATCGATCAACTCTGGTGACTACGATTGTCGATTTCACTGTAGTTCTACATTATGAATGCTAATTTTCTATTGCATTTTGTGAACCTTCATTTTTTGTTGAGTTATAGCAGCATATGGGAAAATGTTCATGTTTGAATTACCAAGGGCCATGGATAGACTTTGGTGGATACGATTGTGATTTGCATGGTAGTTGTGCATTCTCTAAGTGCACTTTCTATCACCTTTCACAAACATTTATTTTTCATTGAGTTATAGCCGCATTTAGGAAATAGCTCATGTTTAAGTTTTCGTGGGCCATCAATCACCTTTGTTGACTTCGATTTTGGATTACACTGTAGTTGTCCATTCTATACATGTATTTCCTATCACTTTTTGCAAAGCTTAAGTTTTTTTCGAGTTATAGCCACATTTAGGAAACCACTCCTGTTTCAGTTTTTGTGGGCCATCAATTAACTTTGGTTACTACGATTGTGGATTGTACTATAATTTGGGATTATGTATGCATATTTTTAATCTCCTTTCACGAACCTTCATTTTTTTTTGAGTTATACCTATATTTAGGAAACTGCTCATGTTTGAGTTTCGCGGCTGCATCGAACAACCACGATCACATTGTGGATTGCACTGAAAGGTTGATTTTGTATGCATATTTTAACTGGGCTTTCATGAACCTTTATGTTTTGTTATGTTACTGCATTTAGGAAACTGCTCGTTTGATGCTCGCGGGCCACCAATCAACTTTAAGTACGATTTGTGGATTGTACTGTAGTTGTGCCTTCTTTAAGCATACTTTTAGTCATCTTTCACAAACCTTCATTTTTTGTTGAGTTATAATCGCATTTAGAAAAACATTTGTGTTTGAGTTTTCTTGGGTCATCGATCAACTTTGGTGACTACAATTGTCGATTACACTGTAGTTGTGCATTCTATACACGTATTGTCTATCTCCTTTTGTGAATCTTCATTTTTCATTGATTTATAACCGCACTTAGGAAACCGCTCGTGTTTAACTTTTCATGGGCGATTGATCAACATTGGTATCTAGGACTATGGATTGCACTGTAGTTTTCCATTTTATATGTGTATTTTCTATCGCGTTTCGTGAAGCTTCATTTTTTGTTGAGTTATAGCCACATTTGGGAAATCGATCATGTTTGAGTTTTTTGGTCCATCAATCAACTTTGGTGACTACGATTGTGGATTGTAATGTAGTTGTGTATTCTATATGCATTGTTTTAATCGCGTTTTAGGAACCTTCATTTTTTGTTGAGTTATAGCCGCATTTAGGAAAATGCTCGTGTTTGAGTTTTTCAGGGGCCATCAATCAATTTTGGTGACTAAGATTGTGGATTGTACTATAGTTGTGCATCTATACGCATATTTTAATCGACTTTTAGAAACCTTAAATTTTCATTGAGTTATAGCTGCATTTAGGAAACTACTCGTGTTGTACGTATCAGTTGTTTTTTGAGAAAATAAGTTCATATTGTAAAATATTTTTTTAAAAAGTAGAAGTAGAGAGTGTCTTAATAAGTAGACCCGGATCATCTTTTTTTTGAAAAACTAATATTTCACCAACATGCAAGAACCCCTCAAAAATAAAATCTACCATACAATTTTTTTTTGAGAAATAAAAAATATGGGTTTTATAGGTACTTGTCTACTCAAAAGACCTAGATCATCCAATTTTCTAAAAACTAAGTTGATCTTGAAAAAGATAGATTTTTTTGAAATGTAGAAGTAGTGGAGGTAACAAAAGCAAATTTTATGAATCTTTTAATGAAAAATTTGAGAAATGGGTTTTGTAGAGAATGTCGTTCTGAGTAAACCCAAATTGTCCATTTTTCGAAAAACTAATTTTTCAACAACATGCAAGAACCCCTCAAAAATAGAATCTACAAAATATTTTCTTTTTGGGAAAATCGAAATATAGATTTTATAGGTGCTCGTGTGCCCAAAAGACCCAGATTTTCTGAAAAAATAAGTTATTTTTGAAAAAAAATAAAAATTAGGTAACAATCGATTGTCCTATTTTCGAAAAACTATTATTTCACCAATATGCAAGAACCCCTCTAAGTACAACCAGATTGTCCTTTTTTCGAAAAACTATTATTTCACCAATATGCAAGAACCCCTCAAAAATAGAATCTATGAAACAATTTTTTCTAGGAAAATAAAAAATATGGGTTTTATGGGTACTTGTTTGCTCAAGGGACCCAGATCATCCAGTTTTTGAAAAAATAAGTTGTTCTTGAAAAATATAGTATTTTTTGAAAAGTAGAAGCAGTGGAGGTAACGAAGGCAAATTTTTTGAATCTTTTTATGAAAAAGCTAAGATATGGGTTTTGTAGAGATTGTCATTTTGAGTAGACCCAAATCTTTCTTTTTTCATAAAACTAAATTTTCAACAACATGCAAGAACCCCTCAAAAATAGAATCCACGTAACAATTTTTTTTGGGAAAATCGAGTTATGGTTTTTATAGGTGCTTGTGTGCTAAAAAGACCCAGATCATCCGTTTTTAAAAAAAATAAATTATTTTTGAAAAAGATAATTTTTTTTGAAAAGTAGAAGCAGTAGAGGTAACAGGGGTAAATTTTTTGAATCTTTTTATGAAAAATCTAAGAAATGGGTTTTGTGGAGAATGCTATTCTGAGTAGACCAAGATCATCCTATTTTCAAAAAACTAATTTTTCACCAACATGCAAGAACCCCTCAAAAATAGAATTCTACGAAACAATTTTTTTTGGGAGAATAAAAAATATGGGTTTATAGGTGCTTGACAGCTAAAGACAACCAGATAGTCCATTATTTTAAAAATAAGTTTTTTTTGAGAAAGATAGATTTTTTTGAAAAGTAGAAGCACTTAACAAAGACAAAAAATTTGATTCTCTTTTCGAAAAAATTGAGAAATGGGTTTTGTAGAGAAATGTTGTTCTGAGTAAGCCCAAATCATCCTTATTTTGAAAAACTAATTTTTCACCAACATGCAAGAACCCCTCAAAAATAGAATCTACAAAACATTTTTTTTTGGAAAAAAAAAAATATGGGTTTTATACATGCTAGTGTGCTGAAGAGATTCAGATCATCTATTTTATGAAAAAATAAGTTATTCTTGAAAAAGATAGATTTTTTTGAAATGTAGAAGCAACAGATGTAACATAGGATTTTTTTTTGAATCTTTTTATGACAAATCTAAGAAATGGGATTTGTAGAGAATGTCGTTTAGAGTAGACCCATATCGTCCTTTTTTCAAAAAACTAATTTTTCACCAACATGCAAGAACCCCTCAAAAATAGAATCTTCGAAACAATTGTTTTTGGGAAAATAAAAAATATGGCTTTTATAGGTGCTCGACAACTAAAAACTACCAAATTGCCCATTTTTTTAAAAATAAGTTCTTCAAAAAGGTAATTTTTGTGAAAGGCAGAAGCAATAGAGGTAATAGAGGCAAACTTTTTGAATCTTTTTATGAAAAATATGGGAAATGGGTTTTGTACAAAATGTCACTCTCAATAGACCCAGATTGTACTTTTTTCAAAAATCTAATAAACCCAGATCATATCATTTTTGAAAAAATAAGTTGTTTTGGAAAAAGATAGATTTTTTTGAAAACTAGAAGCTGGTAACAGAGGCAATTTTTTTCAATCTTTTAATGAAATAGATGAGAAATAAGTTTTGTAGAGAATGTCGTTTTGAGTAGACCCAGATCGTCCTCTTCACGAAAAAACTAATTTTTCAACAACATCGAAGAACCCCTCAAAAATAGAATCTATGAAACATTTTTTTTGGAAAATCAAAATTTGGTTTTGATAGGTGCTTGTGTTTGAGTTTTTGTAGGCCACCGATATACTTTGGTGATTACAATTGTGGATTGTATTCTTGTTGAACATTTTGTATGCATATTTTTAATCGCCTTCATGAACCTTCATTTTTTGTTGAGTTATAGCCGCATTTAGGAAAACGCTCTTATTAGAGTTTTCGTGGGCCATCGATCAACTTTGGTGACTATGATTGTGGATTACACTGTAGTTGTGCATTCTATATGCATATTTTCTATCACCTTTCATGAATTTTCATTTTTTGTTGAGTTATAGCCACACTTAGGAAACCGCTCGTGTTTGGGTTTTTGTTTTGCCATCGGTCAACTTTACTGACTACGAATGCGAATTGCACCATAGTTTTCCATTATATGCATGCTTTTTTTTGTCACCTTTCAGGAACCTTCATTTTTTATTGAGTTATAGCCGCATTTAGGAAACCATTCAAGTTTTTGTGGGCCATCGATCAACTTTGATGACTATGCTTGTGTATTACACTGTAGTTGTGCATTTTATACATGTATTTTCTATCACCTTTCACGAACAATGTTTTTTTGTTGAGTTATAGCCACATTTAGATCAACTTTAGTGTCTTTGATTATGGATTGGACAATAGTTGTGCATTTTGTACGCATATTTTTAATTGCCTTTAATGAACCTTCATTTTTTATTGAATTATAGCCACATTAAATGAAACACTCGTGTTTGAGTTTTTGTGGGCCATAGATATACTTTCGTAACTACAATTATGGATTACACTGTAAATGTGTGCATTATATATAAGTATTTTCTATTGACTTTCATGAACCTTCATTTTCCGTTGAGTTATAACTGCACTTAGGAGATCGCTCGTGTTTTAGTTTTCGCTGGCCATCCATCAACTTTGGTGACAACAAATGTAGATTGCACTATAGTTGTCCATTATGTATGTGTATTTTCTATTGGCTTTTGCGAATCTTTATTTTTTTGAGTTATAGTAGCATTTAGGAAACCTCTCGAGTTTGAGTTTTCGTTGGCCATCGATCAACTTTGGTGACTACACTTGTGGATTACATTGTATTTATGCACTCTATACATGTATTTTATATCACTTTTCGTGAACGTTCATTTCCTGTTGAGTTATAGACACATTTAGGAAGTCCCTCATGTTTGAGTTTTTGTGGGCCATAGATCAACATTGGTGACTACGATTGTGGATTGTACTGTAGTTGTGCATTTTGAACACATATTTTTAATTGCATTTTATGAATGTTCATTTTTTGTTGAGTTATAGCCACATTTAGGAAAACACTCGTGTTTGACTTGTCATGGGCCATCGCTAAAGTTTGGTGACTACGCTTGTGTATTACACTGTAGTTGTGCATTCTATACGTGTATTTTCTATCGCCTTTCGTGAACCTTCAATTTTTGTTGAGTTATAGTCACATTTAAGAAGCCCCTTATGTTTGAGGTTTTATGGGACATGAATCAACTTTGGATACTACGATTGTGGATTGTACTATAGTTATGTATTTTGTACGCATATTTTTACTTGCCTTTCATGAATCTTCATTTTTTGTTTAGTTAGAGCTACATTTATGAAAACGCTCATGTTTGAGTTGTCGTGGGTGATCGATCAACTTTGGTAACCACGATTGTCGATTACATTGTAGTTGTGCATTATATACACATATTTTCTATCACCTTTCGCGAACGTTCATTTTTCATTGAGTTATAGCTGCACTTAGGAAATCACTCATGTTTGAGTTTTCGTAGGGTGTCAATCAACTTTGGTGACTATGATTGTGGATTGCACTATAGTTGTCCATTTTGTACTTGCACATTCTATCGCTTATCGTGAACCTTCATTTTTTGTTGAGTTATAGCCGCATTTAGGAAACTGTCGTATTTGAGTTTTTGTGGGCCATTGCTCGACTTTTGTGACTATGATTGTCAATTACACTGTAGTTGTTGATTCTATACATGTATTTTTTGCTAGCTTTCCCAAACCCTCATTATTTTTTGAGTTATAGCCATACTTAGGAAACCACTAGTGTTTGAGTTTTCGTGGGTCATCGATATACTTAGGTTACTACAATTGTAGATTGCACTATGGTAGATCATTTTATACATGTATTTTCTATCTCCTTTCACTAAGTTTGATTTTTTCATTCAATTATAGCTGCATTGAGGAAACCGCTCGTGTTGTAAAGAAACATAGATCATTCATTTTTTGAGAAAATAACCCCTAAAAAATAGACTCTACCGAACAATTTTTTTGGGGGAAATCGAAAATATAGGTTTTATAGCTACTAGTGTGCTCAAGAGACCCAAATCGTCCAGTTTTTGAAAAAATAAGTTGTTCTTCAAAAAGATAGATTTTTTTTAAAAGTAGTAGTGGAAGTAACAAAGGTAAAAAAATTCAATCTTTTAATGAAATATCTGAGAAATCGGTTTTGTAGAGAATATCATTCTGAATAGACTCAGATCGTGCTCCTTTTCGAAAAACTAATTTTTGAACAACATGCAAGAACCCTTAAAAAATAGAATCTACGAAACAATTTTTTTTGGGAAAATTGAAATATAGTTTTTATAGGGGCTCGTGTGCTAAAGCGACCCACATTGTCTGTTTTTTGAAAAAATAACAGGTTTTGTAGAGAATGTCATTCTGAGAAGACCCAGATTGTCCTTTTTTTGAAAAACCATTTTTTCACCAACATGCAACAACCCCTCAAAAATTGAATTCTATGAAACCATTTTTTTTGGGAAAAATTAAAAGTATGGGTTTTGTAGGTGCTCAATAGCTAAAGACACCCAGATCATCCATTTTTTCAAAAAATAAGTTGTTATTGAAAAAGATAAAAAAAATTAGAAGTACAAGCTGTAGAGGTAACAAAGGCAAATTTTTTAAATTTTAAAAAAAATTTATGAAAAATATGAGAAATGGGTTTTGTAGAGAATGTCATTCTGAATAAACCTAGATTGTCTTTTTTTCAAAAAACTAATTTTTCACTAAGATGCAAGAACCCCTCAAAAATAGAATATATGAATCAAATTTTTTTTTCGAAAAATAAAAAATATGGGTTTTATAGGTGCTAGTGTGTTGAAGAGATTCAAATCGTCTATTTTTTGAAAAAATAAGTTGTTATTGAAAAAGATAGATTATTTTGAAAAGTAGAAGCAGTAAAGGTAAAAGGTGAAATTTTTTGAATCTTTTTATCGAATATTTGAGAAATGGGTTTTGTAGAGAATGTCGTTCTGAATAGACCTAGATAGTCCTTATTTCAAAAAATCAATTTTTGACCAACATGCAACAACCCCTCAAAAATAGAATCTACAAAACGATTTTTTTTTGAAAATCTATTATATGGATTTTATAGATATTCATGTGCTAAAGACACCCAGATCGTCTGTTTTTGGAAAAAATAACTTTTTTTTGAAAAAGATAGATTTTTTTGAAAAGTAGAAGTAGTAGAGCTAAAAGAGCCAAAAATTTTGAATCTTTTTATGAAAAATATGAGAAATGGGTTTTGTGGAGAATGTCGTTTTGAAGACACCCAGATCATACATTTTTCAAAAAATTATTTTTTCACCAACATGCAAGAACCTCTCAAAAATAGAATCTACGAAACTACTTTTTATGGAAAATCAAAAATATGGGTTTTATAGGTACTCGTCTGTTGAAGAGACCCAGATCGTCCATTGTTTGAAAAAATAAGTTGTTCTTGAAAAATATAACAACGGAAAAAAAATTGAATCTTTTTATGAAAAATCTAAGAAATGAGTTTGGTAGAGAATGTCGTTTTAGTAGACCTAGCTCGTCCTTTTTCTGAAAAACCAAATTTTCACCAACAGGCAAGAACCTCTCAAAAATAGAATGCACAAATACAGTGTAATCTACAAGCATTGTCACCAAAGATGATCGATGGCCAACGAAAACTCAAACATAACCGTTTTCTTAAATGTGGCTATAACTCAACAACAAATGAAGGTTCATGAAAGACAATTAAAAATAAGCATACAAAATGCACAATTACAGTACAATCCACAAACGTAGTCACCAAAGTTGATCGACTACCCACAAAAGCTGAAACATGAGTGGTTTCCTAAATGCAACTATAACTCAACAAAATATGAACGTTGATGAAAGGCGATAGAAACTACGTGTATAGAATGCACAACTGCAGTGTAATCCACAAGCGTAGTCACCAAATTTGATCGATGGCCCACTAAAACTCAAACACGAGCAGATTCCTAAATGCGACATTTAGGAAACCGCACATGTTTCAGTTTTTTTGGTCCATCAATCAACTTTGGTCACTACGATTGTTGATTGTACTATAGTTGTGCATTTTGTACAAATATTTTTTATCACCTTTCACAAACCTTCATTTTTTGTCGAGTTATAGCCGCATTTAGGAAAACGCTAATGTATTCATGGGCCATCGATAAACATTGGTGAATACGCCTTTGGATT